>JAWNNQ010001840.1:0-25141 GCA_035044765.1 Leucophenga montana
CAATTTTCGGCTTTGCATATGAACTGACACTCACGAGCGATTCCGCGTAGATCGGCTACCCACTCTCTGTGTGTTTGTGAGTCCCGCAACCCGCGTTTGAAAAAATCGTATCGCGCGGCGACAATGTGGCGCTTCGACTGGAAATGTTCAGTTAACTTTTCCGTTAATTGTTTATATGTCTTATCGTTCAAGTTGTTTAAACCTAAAAGATTTTTAAGTAGTTCGAACACATCTGTACCTATCCTCGATAGAAAATAGGATTTTTGCTTTTCTGGGACTACTCTTTGCTCTGTTGCTCTTTTTTAAAACTTGAAAACGATGGACAATCGACAGATTGAATGGAACGGTTTGAACTCTGCTGATTAAGGATTGTCTGCATCCACTGTTGTTGTTGTAACATGTCTTTTGCAAATTGTTGCTGTTGCGCTAACAATGTTTAAATATTATTTTCATTATTTTCATTATTTTCAATCCCTGCTCTAGGTATGTTAGATACCACTTCAAGCCAGCTCCACTAAGCCCTCTATACTTCTGGCCGTCCACACCACCTGGTTTTCCTGGTGGTGATGGTAGGAGCCGCTTCTTATTCAGCGTAGCTTTCCTACTCTGGTGGGATGTTTTGGTGGTTGCACCATAACTTTTACCTTGAGCTTGGAAAAGTACGGCAATGGTCTTCATTGACGTTGTTCTTTCCGCTCTCGGTCGGTTTGCCACTGCTGGCCTTTTAGCATGTAGCAGCCGGCGCACAGATACGTTCACGTACCGTTGTTGGACGACCCTCGTCCAACCGCTGCATTTTAAGCTGCGTTGCGGCTTTTGGCGCGGTGCAGTCCCGCGGTATATTAATATATTCGTTTGCTAGGTTCATAATTGGAGCCACGGTTTGCGTAGGAAAATTGTCCATCTGTGCAAAGATCCGCCATACACAGATAAGGTAACAGTTACTCTCCGAGGCGACCAGTTATCGGAGAGTCACCGTTAGTGACTGAGTTATTTTTAAACAGTGCCCTTAGCCAGACTGATCATCGACACGGTATGCATGACATCTTGATCCGGCCCTGTAGGTAGTTTACAGACATCCCCTGGTCTAGGATAGGGTACTTTGGAGTGGAAAGAACATGGGAAAAATTAGGTGTGGGAGACGCACACCGCTCAAATTAGCCGTATTATATGAATACGTTACCGGGGAACACCACGAGGTGGACCTCTTACCAAAGAAGGGTTACTGTCTTTATTTGGAGGCAACACATATGAGTCGACTTGAGATGGTACTAATACGAAACAAATACCATCTCCCTTTGATTCCCCGTCGTTCTGTTGCGATTGTGTCTGCGTTAACAGCAGTTGGCATGCTGATCATCTCTAGTCGTAATAGAACATTTGCGATTATGTTTTCTTCACCTTTTACATACCTTAGTTCCGTAGTGAACTGCAATATTCAAAGTTGACGTAGTTATCGATTGCTTGAGTTTTGTTAGAATGTATATGTTAGCAGTTTATGACCTGTGCTAATTATAAATTATCTTCCATCAAAATAAAGTTGAAAATATTTAACAGTGCTGAATACAGCGAGTAATTCACTGTCATATGTGCTGTACTCCGTTCTGCTTGTGACAGCTTTCATGAGCAAAATCCAGTGGGCTGCAGTATGTTGTCGACTAGTTTTTGCGTGTATCTTTTAGCAGGTCGTTCAGCGCTGCCTGTAGATTAGCTGCATGCGGTACACTAAGTCGATGGTAATTTATAATACCCATGAATCTTCTCATTTTTTTTATCCTTTCTGATTTTAGAAGTTTCTTAAAATTTGTACGCGATCATCTGAAGGTTTGTAGCCATCTGGTGAAATCTCATTTCCGAGGAATTTAATTTTTTTCCTTGCCAAATTCACATTTGCTCATAATAATTGTGAGGTTGTATTTTCACAATCAATTCAGAAAAGTTTGGAGGTGCAATTTGTGTTCATTGTGGTGATTAGACATGATGAAAATCTCATTTACATGTATGTAGACGAATAAGAAGTATAGGTCACGAAAGATTGTGTCGACCAATCTTTGCAATGTTTGTGTGGCGTTTTTTAAGCCGTATGGGTTCCTGAAAAATTCGTATAAACCAAACGGTGTGATGATGGCTGTTTTTTTCACATCTTCTTCTGCCATTGGAATTTGGTTGAATGCTTTTAAGAGATCAAGCGTTGTGAATACCTTTTTGTTGTGCATCTTAGGAAACAGATCCTGAATATGTGGTGCAGGGTAGCTTCTTTCCTGTGAGTCTTTGAGCGCGTTCTGCAACTGGCTGACCTTTTGTAATGATTCGGTGAACCACGTATGGAGTTTCGTGTGATACATTTGGTTGTTGGGGAGCTGTGATATCGCTGTACTTCACAATAAGTGTTCTGTACATGGCGTGCGAAAATGTCTTTGAAATGATTGTGGAAATACTGTGTACTTCAGTTTGTTTAACTTTGCCCCAAGTGTGCAATGTTGTAGTTTGGTAAATGAGACCGCGGTGTAGATCGATTAGAAATACATATTTTGCAATGAAATCAGCGCCAATTAAGGCGCAGTGGGTATCACTGTAGTTTTCGTCGAAGGCTGAGGTCAACATTAAGTATTTTTTTTCAATACGTTGTAAAAACTGTGTTATTCGCTGCGTGAAGAATGAGAGGATTTTCATTGAGTTCCCTTAAATGTATGTTTTTGGATATATTGAAATCGTTGAACCAGCGTCTATTAGAAACGAGCATTTCGTGCTCCGATCCATTACGTGCAAGCAGCGATCTGCCTGCATTGATGACAGCAATATAAGTTTTCAGATATTGAAGAATTTGTCCAAGTGCATGGTTTTTTACATTTGCACGCGGTTGCGCTAAATTTCTTTTGGTAATAACAAAGATTCTTGTTGCTGTTGCAGTTATCCTTGCTAATGATATTTTTGATATATCTCGAACGTGTGTTGCTGCACGATCTTGGTTGGTTAGACTTATTTTTAAGTTTCTTATCTATCGCTGATAGTTCTGCTTTAATTTCTGCAAGCGAATCGTAGTGGTACTGTGATACCGCGTCTACATTTTGTTGCTTGTGTACTGAGGATATGTTCGCGCTTGTTGCTTCCATAACTTTGTCTGCCAGTTGTGCCAGCACCAGTAGGTCCAAGTCAACACTGACAGCTAGTAATAATGATATCCGTAATGACATTGTTTTTTGGGCCCAGTTGAGTGATGACATGTCTGTATTCGATTGTGGCAGCCGTAATGTTAGAAAATGCGAAGGATGCTTTCACTTTAGGAACCATAGATCTGGATGCTAGTACCAAAATTGTGGAATTCGAAGGTTTCGAACCTCATTGACATCTGTGCACGCAGTTACTGATCTTGCCGCTGCGGCGCTTGTTGAATTCAACACATTTCGCTGTTGTGGTTTAATTAATTAATAATATTGATATTGTATAAATTGTATATTTGTACTCGTATATGAAGAGAAGTAGGGAGGAATTTAATTTTATTCTAAAATATTGCGTAAAGTATGGAAAACCACGTAAGAACATTAGCCAATGACAAAGGCAAGAGCTCTCTCTGCTGTATTAATAAAAAATTACAACAAAAACTCATATCTCGTTTTGCTTTGGCGCCGCTGCTTTTGGTTCTTTCGGCTCCTTTGTTTTCAGTTGGCAAAAGAGATAAAAAATACGAGTCTTCTCTTTCTCTGTCACGCTCTGAAGGGATCTTTACATTGTAGAGTATTCCGGTCCAGCATATCGACTTTAAGCTCGAAATGGTCGTGAGCGCACATTCAACATATTTCCGATCTTTAGTTGAGAAAGTGACTTCATAGTGTTGTTGATAAAATTTGAAAAGAAGAGGAATCGAATTAAAATGTTGACACTCATCATAGCACGCGCCATAGCACGTCAATGCCAATATCCAGATACACCAACACGAGATGAGAAACAGTAAAATTATAATGAAAAACGTAAATAGAACGACCGTAGACAGCGAAACGATACATCATTAATTTGTTTTTTATACCATTCACACACTGTGTGAAATGGTATTATCAGTTTGTCTGAAAGTTTGTAACGCATTAAAGAAGGCATCATTGACCCCATAAAGTATATATATACTTGATCAGCTCGACGGGATGGGTCGATCTAGCCATGTCCGTCTGTCTGTCTGGATGTTGTAGCGCATTTTTCAAGCAACAAAATTTAAAATTTCGTGCGAATGGTATTAGAGATTCGGTTCAACCGAAGTTAACGTTATTTCCTGTTTTTTTTTTAGCTTTTGGGTCAATAATAAAAGCTTTCTATTCTACTTTTGGGAGGCATAAATTTTGGAAAAATGATTGGAAAGTTTCGTGATTTCCAGATAGACAAAGTTTTCGATAACATTGAAGTTCAAATGCTCCATTCTCACAGACCGTCCAAGACGCGCTGATACTCTGCGAGTGGACACCAAGAACTTCGTCTTGTCCACGTTATCATAACTGCCCATGAGACATAACTGTTTCTCAATCTCTGTGAACGCCCTGCTAACTCGCCGCTCGTTCGTGCTGATGATGTCAATGTCATCAGCATACGCGAGAAGCATCACTTCCTTATGGAAGGTCGTGCCCGACCGTTCTACATATGGCCATTGGCGTAGGATGTACTCCATCAAGAGATTAAAAAAAGTCGCACGATAAAGCATCACACTGCTTGAAACCTCTCTTGGTATCAAAGGATTCGGAGAGGATCTTTCCTACTCTGACGACGCTTTGGGTGTGTGATAGCGTCATCATGCAAAGCCGAACGATCTTTGCTGGGATACCAAGTTCAGATAGGGCGTTGAAGAACTTCGTTCTTATCGGCGTGTCGAAAGCGGCCTTATAATCGACAAATAGGTGGTGTGTGTCTTTACTGTACTCACGGATCTTTCCTAGGATTTGGCGTAAAGTGAAAATTTGGTCACTGGTCGACCTCTTTGGTCTGAAGCCGCACTGATACTAGCCTATCAGTGCATTCGTGTATGGCTCCAGCCGTTTACACAGTTCGCGGGACAGAATTTTGTATCCTATTGAAAGGAGACTTATTCCCCGGTAGTTCGCGCAGACAGCGGGGTCTCCTTTCTTGAAGATAGGACAAAGAACACTGAGATTCCATTCGTTGGGCATGCATTCATCGGACCATATTTTGCATAAGAGTTGGTGCATACGCCTTACCAACTCTTCGCCACCGGTCTCGAATAACTCAGCTGGCAACTAATCGGAGCCAGCTGCTTTGTTATTCTTCAGCTTTTTAATTACTGAGTCGACCTCGTTATAATCCGTTATAATCCGGCCATCATCAATTGGTGGTTCTAGGTATGCTTCTCTATCGGTGGTATTGTTCTCTTCATCGCCACCAAGAGGTTGGAGAAATGACTGCTCCATAGTCTCAGTTATTCTTGTGCATTTGCATCCAGACTTCGATTATTGTCCTTGCTTCATTTCTATCACATAACACCTCAACATCCTCAAGCTTCGGCCTTTCATGTTCATTTTTTTTGCATCTCAAAATGTGTTTATCTTCTCTCCGTTTCTCACGATATCGGTTTCTAACAGCTCGCGTTGCTCCCGACAGAAGTGTTCTTTTGTAAAAAGTTACCCTGCACCACATATTCACAGCGCTAGATCTCTTAATAGCATTCAATCAAATTCCGATGGCAGAAGAAGATGTGGAAAAAACAGCCATTATCACACCGTTTGGTTTATACGAATTTCTCAGGATGCCATACCGCTTAAAAAACGCCACACAAACATTCCAAAGATTGGTCGACAAAATCTTTCGTGACCTGTACTTCGTATTCGTCTACATACACGTAGATGACATTCTAATAACCACAACGAACACAAATTGCACCTCCAAACTGTTCTGAATCGGTTGCGAAAATACAACCTCACAATTTTTATGAGCAAATGCGAATTTGGCAAGGAAAAAATTAAATTCCTCGGAAATGAGATTTTACCAGATGGCTACACACCTCCAGATGAGGAGGATTCAGAAAGGATAAAACAACTCAGAAAAATTTCCATCGACTTTATATACCACATGCAGCTGATCTACAGGTACCGCTCAAAGACCTTCTAAAAGGAACGCGCATGAAAGATGGACCAGTATTGAGAAGCAAAAATGCAGAAATAACATTTGCAACTTGCAAAGAATATTTAGCTTCTACAACAATGATGAAATATCCAGCACCAGACGCAAAAATGACACTCACCACAGATGCATCAGATCTCGCAATTGGCGCAGCTTTTGAAAAACTAGTCGACAACAAACTGCAGCCCATTGGATTGTTCTCACGAAAGTCGTCAGAAGCAAACAGAGTTGATCACATATGACCGTGAATTATTCGCTGTATTCGTCTCTTTTCAATATTTTCAACATTATCTTGGAAGATATGAATACTTGGACACATTTATTTATAAGATGTCACCATGTAATGGCACCATTAGAACCGTCATACAAGGGATCATACACAAAATCATACAAAGAATCAACGAAAAGCTCTAAAAAGTTCAACTGGAAAACACAGAAAAAAACATCTCGGTGGATTGCTTAACACCTGCACGCTTGGAAGAACTCCCACAGCTACAAGAATAAACCCAAACAGACAGCACAACACCACCGTCAGAGATGCAAGATGAAAACACTCAAGTGACACCACAGACTCCAACTGAACTATCAACAACATCGTCAAAAAAAAAACATCTCGGTGGATCGCTTAACACCTGCACACTTGGAAGAACTCCCACAGCTACAAGAATAAATCCAAACAGACAGCACAACACCACCGCCAGAGATGAAAGATGAAAACACTCAAGTGACATCACAGACTCCAACTGAACTATCAACAACATCGTCCACCACAACAAAAAGCAAACGTTCCCAAGAACGAATGGGTTTTCGCCGCGGACCGATCTGTACAAGGAGAATTGTGCAGTCAAAGGTTGTCCAAAGTAGCCCAAGTGGTTGTATCGGTAATATATGTATACAGTTTTTTTATATGGGTCAACAGTTTTGTCGACGCAACTGTTGAAAATACTCTTGTGCCGCGCCATCATTGAGAGGATCCGCGTCCTGCTCAGTTTGTGGGAGAAGGATTTTCAGAATTCCGGATGTGACAAATGATGTCATCTTAGATCCTGTTCGGGCCTCCTTTCTCATAGAGACTGGACAGTACAATTTGTTGCGTACTGTTGCTCAGCTAATACTGTTGCCAGCTGTAGCGCAGTTTCTTTTATACCTACACCTGACATTGGTAGCTGGGCACACCGTTGCTAGCTGGGTATGATATGTTTGTGACGGTCCGATACATCGCAATGTCATGTCTGTGAGCTGAAACTGCTATTACAATTGGTGTCATAGGAGATGTACTGATCTGAATTGTCATAGAGTGAAGTGCTGACTTCCTTTCATCGTTGTGTCAATCCATGCGGAGGAATTCTTCTATTCTACACAATCTTCACCAATCCTCCCACCGCTCCGCCAACCAATTATGCGTGCTCACAGTTCTTCAATTGAGCAGCAGTTTAACTCTTTTAGTGTTTTGCAGCCCAATTGTAATGGTCTGCGTGGGAAAGTTTTCGAGATTGTGGATGATATGAAGCGTCATGATGTGTTAATTACAGCAGTGCAAGAGACCAAGCTCATATCGTCATGCATATCTAGCTGACTTCAAAATAGTCAGGCAGTACAGAGACAGGAACAGTGGAGGAGGTCTGGCATTCATTGTTCATCGTACGGTAAATTTCAGACCTTTTCCACTGCCTTCTGTTGGTCACTCATGCAATCTTGTTTCAAGACCTGGACTTCACCTCACTACCTGACAAAACAAAACGCTGGCTATTAAATGGTATAAGGGTATACGTTGTGGTCAGGGGTGAGGTCGGAGTATCGAAAGTTAAAGATGGGTGTACCGCAGGGTGGTGCTCTCTTCCCACTCCTGTTCAACCAGTATTTGGCAAGGATGCCTCTTCCTCCTTCCTGTATAAAATTTGTGACCTATGCGGATGATTGTACCATTTTATCCTCGAGCGTGAACGATGAAATTTGTGAGAGAATTTTTTCGGCTTCCATCTTCACTTCCTGGACTAAGGAGGTTAGGATAAAGCTAGATGTCTTTGTTGGGGTTTCAGTATTCCTACAGTTCAGTGCCCTACGGTACTTGGTACAACTTTCGATCCTCTGCTTATATTCTCGGCTAATGCCAAAAAGACGAATAATCGTACTGAAAGCTTGCTTTGTCTTCTTGGGGTAAGGGCAATAATTACCACCTATTAAGCTATTGGACGATCTGTCCTAAATTATGTTGCTCCTGTCTGGACTCCTTACCTCAGTAAGACTCAATGGCAATGCCTGCAAAGAGGTCAGAATAGTGATCTGAGGGCTGCTACTGGTTATCTATAATTGACTCATGAAGACCACCTCCATGAAGAAGCGATTTTGCTTTCGGTTCACCAACATAATTAACTTTCCAAACAGTTTTATTAGATGTGTAAAGAAGCAATCATCCTAACCATGGCACTCTCATGAGAACCGTTCCAGCTCGTATAAGAGAATAAATTATAAGGATATAGAGGAGTATGTTTATATTCCGGCAGGGCTCAATTGCATAAAGATGTAATTGAGCAGTCAATTCTCTCTCAGGGACAATATTATACTAGGTGGCAGACCACCTATTGATGAGAGTGGAAAACGTCTCCCTCGTATCGTCAGGACTAAACTAGCATAGTTAAGGTCCGCAGGGAATAATATGCTCGAGTGTTACAGGGAGCGAATAGGGAGCAGCACGAATGATTGCTGTCCTTAATGTGGTCAGTTGCCACACAACACGACTCATCTGTAGATCTATAGATACGTCCAATTGAAGTAGCCTTGATCCTGAAACTTGATACCTAGGGTTGTATTTCGGTTTGTCTATCTCTTACATTTATAATCACTTTGCACAATACATTCATTATATAATATTGTATATATATATTTTCTGGTACAGTCCCAGTCAAACTATTAAAACAACAACAACATAAAGCAAATCCGTCGCATTTGATTTTGAAAATTCATTCAACAACAAATGCACTGGCTGGAGAGTAGATGTAGCGGACAGGCAACAACGGCGAAAGCAGATATTAAAACAGCACAGAACTAGCTGTATCCGCATTCGACTCTGTGCCTGCTGATGACAAGGACTGAACAAGACATCAGCTGATGCTTGGCCTCACTTCGAAAAAACTCTCGACTTCCGCCTGACAAACAAGCATTAATATTGTTTAATTATTATAAAAATAAAATCTCTTATAATGAAAAGAATCATTCCGCATTTTAAATAAAAATACACATATTCACAACAAACGCACAATACATAAATATGAAAAACGAATATTTCATTTATTTTATATTAATTTTTGGAATTTTTGCCTTACTAAATACAACAGTAACAATAAGCATAAACTGCTTTGAATTATAAAAAAAATATCTAGGTTTCTCAACAAAATCAGTCAAAACGTTTAGAAGGAAAAGAATTACGAACACACGTACTCACGACTTAAACTTGTTGATTTCGTTCGTTTGCAATATGTTATTCGGAACTATTGAGGTGTTGTAATTAATTTTAAAGGAATTCTTTCGATTTTTGAGCGTTTATTTAAAAAATGTTACAATGTATATTATTGAAAGTATTGTCCATCGTTAGCTACAACATTTTCTCATCTTTTTGGCAGCATATGGATTCCGCGTTGGAAGAACGGCTCGTCTTTTGAGGCAATCCTCAAATCGACCAATATTTTGGTATCTTCGTAAGAAGTAAAGTGCTGCTCAGGCAGGACGTGGGTCATCGATCTGAACAAGCCTCAGAAGAGGCTATGTCTGGGCTATAAGGCGGGTGGGGTAGCACATCCCAATTCAACGCCTCCAACGTTTCCTTGACGGATCTTGCAACCTGTGGCCGAGCGTTGTCATGTTGAAAAACCACCTTGTCGTGTCTTTTGGCATATTCCGGCTCAATTGCATCAATTGTTGTTGGTAACGTAGGTTGCAGCAGCTCATAGTACACAACACCCTTCTGATCCCACCAAATACAGAGCATGGGCTAGCTACCATGAATATTGGGCTTGGCCATGATTATTTTTCGCTTTGGGTTGTCGTAATCCACTTTTCATCGCCAGTAACAATACGATGCAAAAATCTCTTCCGATTGACAAGTTGACAAGTCAACTCCCAATGATTCTGACAATTCTTGAAGGCTCTGATACGGATCTTCGTCGAGTAATGCTTCCAATTCTTCGTCTTCAAACTTTTTGGGCTGACCCGGACGTTCACGAAAAAGCCATCACCACCATCTCTTTATCCTCCGTATCAAAATCACCACTTTTAAACCGACGAAACCAGTTCTCACAAGTTGAAATCGATGGAGCATAGTCCCCGTAAGCCTCACAATGCGTACCTTCCCGCAAATTGCGTTTTGTTGGAACCAAAGTCGACGTGTTCACAGAGCAAGAAAAAAATATATTGTTTACACTTTAGTGGAATAACACATACTGAAAATAAGCTTACTGATATGAAGCTGATGAAGTAGGCTTTCACATGAATATAGTCACAGGTTTACCCGATGCGATTTAGTGCTAGTTACGCCATCTATTATGAATCCTTTAATTCCAACACCCAATATATAAAATGAGCATTAATTACTTGTAAACGCTTGTCAAGACTCTATTCACCATCTTGTTTTTTTCTTGTACACCTCCAAGGTTCTATTGTACACATTGTTGACTTCTTAACTGAACAAACTATATTTGGACCTCTTGCAAATCCTCGTGGTTAGACTAATTTCCTACCTACCTTAAAACAATAAGAGTTAAGTGCTCCAACGTACTTAAAATGTTGACAATGGCATTTGGCGATTTTTAAAACGGAAACGGTATAGTTACGGCTCTAACTTTTATATTTCTCTTTTTTTTAAAGAAAAATAATTACTTATGCACAATGATCAAAGGAAAACAGAAAACAGCCGATACCATATACCGACAATATGCGTAATGGCAATATTTGTGCAGTTTTTCAAAACCCATTTTAGTTGCCAGAGTCCTTGTCAAAAAGCTTCGTACGATGTCCTTAGGATACCTAATGATATATAAGAAGTTAAAGAAGATACCAAATGATTATCCTACTTGTTGGAGCACGACCTATATGATGCTGGAGTATTTCCTGGATAAGAACGTGTATGACTTCCTCGCCAACTTTGCGGTAACAAATACTGATTTTTTTATAGATACTTTATGGGATACTATTAATGAAATCGTTAGCGTTGTAGAACCAGCTAAAATTTTGAACGACTAAACTTCAAAGTGAGCAATTAGTTTCGGGCGTATTAACGCTATTTGGCTTCATTGTAAAATTCAAATTGGTAAAAAAGCAACTCCTTTAGCTAAACTTTTAGTCTCTGAATTAGAAAAACGTTAGGGTACCTATTCGAGAAAAGTGCCTTTTTTTATGCCATATTGTTAGACCCCCGATATATGTAAAGCTAACTTTTGAACAGGAAAGTATTTGTATAGTAGCTTTGACACAGATTTATATTCTAGAGTTTTATCAGTTGCGGAAAAAGATAATTACTTGATGAAAGTGGTGCTAGCTCAAATAATTTATCTGAAACTGGAGACGAACTTGATGCATACATAATGTAATGTATTACAATAAATAATCTATTTGCTTCAATTCAGGATTTTCTCAGACTATGTGCCGTTCTCACGACTTACCGATAAAAAAGAAAATACGAAACGGCAAGATATGCTAAAGGCGGAATAATATTGAGTAGTGCTTTTCACGACATCACAATTATAATAAATTTTTGAGTAGCCCTGGACAATATTTGAAGAGGTGGACAGTCCAATTGCAAAAACGTAAACACAATAAAACTATAAATTAGCAGAAAAAAAATGGATGAGAGTGAGCGCCGTCGCTGTAGAAAAATACGAGCCAATCTATGAATATAATGTGCACGTTTGCATTTAAAATTTTAATACAAAATTTCAATTTTGTTTGTTTTCATTTTGCTTTGGTTTTTTATCGATCGAGTTGGCAGGTATATTTGCAAAAAATTCTGTTATTTATTTATCGGCTCGCCGAACTCGGCGATACGGTTATAGGATTAATAAGAGTCGTGACATTAAAAACTAGCATATCGCCTGAAAAATATGAGCGGTAAAGTTATAGGCAAGTCATGAATGTGGACGTACAATATTCTTTTGTATGATGTTTATTTGTCAATATATTGGCTTCTAAAGAATTGTCGTTTTTGAAATTCGTATTTTTTGGAAATAGTATTTCGAATTAAACAAATTTATTTTAAAATATTAAATATGGCGACTTAAATAGAAAATTTACTGATCTTTTTTAAATACAAAATAAAACAAGATTTTTTTTTTTAATATACAATCCCGGAAATAAATAAACTTTTCAAATCAGAATTTCAGTAACTTCAACCAATTTTTTTTTATTTTTTTTTTCTATTTCAAAATATAGCCTAAAGTACATTTATAATACACCAGAAGTTTTAAAATGGGATCTGCAATAGTTTAGTAGATAAATGAATTAAAGTAGCGTCATACTTCTATCTCTTTCTAACAAATACGAATTTCAAAAACGACAATTCTTTAGAAGCCAATAACTTGACAAATAAACGTCATACAACAAAAATATTGTGTGTCCACATTCATACCTACTAGAAGTACAATTAAGTCAAATATGAACAAATTCACGTGAAATGCCCCCATTTTATTTTAAGTACTACTTCTGGTTACTTTTAATATTTCACCGTAACGTGACTAAAATACTCGTGTTATACGCATGTAAATATTGTCCACCCCTGACTTCATTCTTTCTACAGCAATTTGACATGGTGAGTGGATCATGCACTGCTTTGTCTTAACTTTATTTTTGTTTAAATTAAGCTAAATTTACAATGGAAGAAACTACCTTGGTTCCTACGCATCACTCGCTATTTTTTTTTTAACTCAGTATCAACAAATTATTATAATAAATCTGAAAACGAACAAACGGGGAAGCATGCAAACTTAACCTCAACATGTGTTAACAAATTTTATTACTTTCTACTGCTTGGAAATCAGTGCTTCTGCACGTGTTGCAAAACCTTTTATTAAAGAAAAATGCTTATTTTTGTAGTCGAACATCAAGAGGAAGAAGACCAGAAAGCTTCGTGGTCACGTAAGTCATGGTCATGGTCGTATCGGCAAGCACCGTAAGCATCCCGGTGGTCGCGGTAATGCTGGTGGCATGCACCACCACCGTATTAACTTCGACAAATATCACCCGGGTTACTTCGGTAAAGTCGGTATGAGGAACTTCCACTTACGTCGGCACCATAAGTTCAAGCCAGGTATCAATCTGGATAAACTGTGGTCCTTGGTTGGCGCTGATAAGCTTGCTGAACTGCAAAAGGAAAAGAGCAAGAAAGCGCCTGTCATCGATCTGGTACAATTTGTAAGTGTACAACAATATATATTTTGTTTAAAAAAATTTGAGTAAACTTTGAATGCGATAGTTGTCATGAAGATACACTCCAAGGCGTCGGGCGGACTGAATGCAACCGTACAATTGCTCTCCACAATGTAGTGAAAGCCTTTCAGATCAATACGCATTTGAAGATTTAGTCAGAGAGCAATCGCTCAAGTTAGACAAAAGTTGCAAACAATTATTTATTGATATGTATATATTTTTATTTTAAGGGCTACTACAAGCTGTTGGGTCGCGGCCATCTGCCATCGCATCCTATTATTGTTAAAGCCAAATATATCTCCAAAAAGGCTGAGGACAAAATTAAGAAGGCTGGCGGTGTCTGCCTGCTGAGATCTTAAGTTAAGGTGAGTTTATATTTGTGCCTTTAAGCAAATGTTTTTTATGGTGCTGTCATGAAGATACACTTCAAGGCGTCGGGCGGACTGAATGCAATCGTACAATTGCTCTGCACCATGTTGTGAAAGCCTTTCAGATCAACATTAAAGTAATTTTATTATATTTGTCAAAAACAAGTCCAATAAATTCTTTATTCCATTTCAGATTTCTCCATTCGTCAAATAAAGGACTGCATTCGCTGACCAACAAAATGTAATCGTTTTTCAATAAATCAAAAACAAAAATAATTTTGATTGCTTATTTTTATTCGTCAAGCATCTTTTGTGATTTCTTCTTGTTTATTTGTTAAAATCTAATGGAATTTGAAATCTAAACAATATTTTATACCCTGTACTAAATTTTTTTGTAAGCTTGATATATTGGATTTGTTGAAATGTTAAAATGTATCATCGGAGACTTCACAAAGTACATGGATATCAAGTATCCATATACGTCCTTCTGTCGGAAAGATTTATGGAATAGGACCTAGATACACTAAAATCGCTGTATTGGATCTACTAGAGCCTTGCGCAAATGTATTCGTTTCATAAATCGAAATATATTATAAATTTGTTAGTGCGTCTAGAAGTTATTCCTTTCATATTTCAAATTCTCTCCAGGCACAGCACTACTACAGGCTTATCTCAAAATAACTTTCCTCGTAACCATTTCAGCGCAGTGACACAATTTTATTATATTTTAGGAATAGTATTTATTTTAAAACTCAACCGCCTTTTAAACGGAAAAAGAAATTATGGTCAACTCTTTAGACGCAGCAATATCTGAATTCGAAAAAATAGTTAGGTAATTAGATTACACCTCATTTCTTTTAAAGAAAAGTTGTTTGTAGAGAACCAACATTAAGCAATTCTTAATAATATACTCGGACATAATAACAGTAGATAAAAGTGTTATTTAACCACATAACAGACGTAATGCTGCCAATTACAATATCCCTAACTAATATTCACATTCCTATCGCGCTTTGACTTAGGAATCTTACTTCAAAACTAAAAAAAAAAACATTTATAATCTTAATTAGCATTAATAATCATGTCAATGTCTTTATGTTTAACTTTGTTGTTGTTTAAATTAGGAACACCAAATGGGAAAAGCAGGATTCCTTATAACAATTGTCAAATCAAATATCAGGTTTATATACCTTAATTGAACTAGTTATGTGACCCGTGTGAGTGTGAAGATGTTTATGATAAACTAAAAAGGGCACAAAATGTATACAAAAGCGTCTATTTTTCCAGTGGACCAGTATATTTGGCATGAAGCCTGAAAATAGACGGTTTCGGAGATACAGAGCTTTAAACATGATCTGCCATTTAAATTCATACTGGGGTGGATGTCGAAACTCGGATACAGATGCGGGTATTTTCGATCTGTGGAGGTCGATGCGAAAATTTCTAAGAAATACCATGTTTAGAGTTTAATTTTTTTTTTTATATATACTTTTTACATAAAGTGTGAATGGTATATTAATTTTGCTACGAAGTTTGTAACACTCCAAATTACAAGCCATAGATCCCATTGTACATTGTCAATTTATAATTCCAAACTGAGAAATCAAAAATGAGTTCAGTATTTAAACCAAATTATCAACCTCAACCATGGCTTAACAATATTTTTTGTAAGTAATTCTTGGACAATAGAAGAACCTGAAAATCGATTTTATGTGGCCATTTTTAGCCTTCACTACCACGTTTTTGATATCAAACGTGAATCATCTAGAAATATTGCCATTTTCCACACAATACTTACGTTATTCGCTATCTATGGAGTATATGCCAGATTTCGATCTAAATCATAAAAATGTTTGCTGTAGTCAAAATTTGTATGGAATTCAATCATGGCATATACGACTATGTATTATAACACTAGTTTACAAGTTTGTAGCTTAAACAAGATATTGTTGAAGAAAATCTACATATGTATAAATACGGATGTTATTCAGTAAAGGTATCATTCAGTAAAGGTATCCAAAATCAAAATTGTCTCTGTTTTGTAAGTTTCCACTACTTATAGCTATTATGGTGTTTAATTCAATTAATTCACAATGTGATTCGACTATTGATTTTTTAACGGACTTAATACAATTTCCCTCGTTTCCATAATCATCCAAAATTGTTTCAATAATAATCGTAAAATAAACGATATTTTAACATTCGGAGCCAAAAGCTTTTATTTTGTCCGCCGAGACTCATGTAATTCTACTTTTTCTTTTGAGAGCTATAAGTCTTTCACCTAATAATTCACTTGAGGTTGATTTAGATATCAGGACTGTTGACTAGATTCGTATTCGCTTTCAGATGCTTTTTCATCTGGTTTACTAGAGCTCCGATGAACTGGGGCAGTTGGGAATGGGAAGTGCATCCGAATACGGAACTAGAAACGCGGCATAGAAAATGCATAAGTGCAAAAATGCATAACAAATAGTGGCTGTAAACTAGTGTGATTATATCAGCTTAAAACCACGTTGTCATTCTAAGACCATCTCTTGCAAACTCATTTCGTAAAATAGCTGAATCATTATAAATACTAATGAAAAATACGGTTGATGCTCGAGGAATATTTGGGAAAGGATTTCAAAGTTCATGGGAAAACTGCGTCACGTGATATACAGTTCAAGTCTACTTGCGAACAAGAAACATTTGAGAATTAAAGTGAAGTTAAGACATAGGACTACACAAGACGCAGTCGTATGTTCTTGATGTTGCAGGAAAAACAAATATTTGCATAACATAAAAACTCAAACTTGAGTAAATTTCTATAGGGCTACCCCGAAAAGTGGGCGAGACACTTTATATTTATGTGAAGCATCCCTCCATAAAAATTCACAATGTTATATGTCAAGTCCATTTTGCTTGTAATAAAAAGAATTTAATTAATACTAAATCCCAAAATTGGGTGGTGGGTTTATATGGGTGCTAACTCGTTGGGAAATGTAATTGACCTCGAGCCAGCCAGTAAACTAATGTAATGCTTTACGTGTGCGCAGTGCTCTCTTGGTCTTACGTATGTAAATCTTGTTGGACTCTTCCCCTTCTTAGCCTAAGCATCTAACTTCGTACACGACGTTGCTTTTTTTTTCTTTGTCAAATGTTTTTTTTTTTATTTCTCCCAATTTTATTGTACGTCTGTCTTAAATAATTATAAATTGACTTTAAGTACATGATTTAAGTGAGTTAGGTGGGCTACAATTAACTTAAATGACTATTCATAAAAGTTTATTTTAAAACATAATCATTAATTATTGTACTAAGTTATACATATGTATTAAACTAAACTAAATCAACAGACCTCACCCTTTGTAGTCTTCTTTTACGCAATAGTTCTTGCGCGGGTAGGTCTTTTATTTGTTTGTTCGAATATAATTGTAATTTAGTTTGGTATTTTCTGCTTATGTTTACAACCTCTTCTTCCACCGTTGGGATGTCTAAGTCTATATGTAAATCCATGTTGGTTATATAAACGCCGTGTTTGATTTTTTCGCAGTTCCCCATATTTGGGCTCCATAGGTCCAAATTGGTTTTATTATAGATTTATAGATAAATAGCTTGTTTTTTAGGGATAGTCTTGAGTTTCTATTTAAAATCCAGTATAATTGTTTACTTCTTTGCTTGATCTGATCGGGTTTTTTTTAATGTGGTACTTCCAAATCAGCTTGCTGTCAATGTATAGGCCTAGATATTTTGCTATATTTGCAATAGTTACGTCATTACCATGGATTTTCAAGTGGATTGGAGTAAATTTGGTTTTGGTAGTGTATATCACTTGTACCGTTTAAGTGTTGTTTATTTTAATTTTCCATTTATTAAACCAATCTAGCGTAGAGTTTAAATTTCTTTGCAATGTGGCTACTGCAGTGTTAATATTGTAGTCAGCACTTAGCAAGACTGTATCATCAGCTAAAGTTTCTAGCATTGAAGAGTTTTCAGATGGGGTCGGCATATCTGCTGTGAAAATGGAGTATAAAAGCGGACCTAGCACGCTTCCTTGAGGTACGCCTGTATTTATTTGCCTGAGAGTGAAATATTCGTCTTTGTACCTCACGAAGAATACTCTGTCTTTGATATAGCTTGTAAGAATTTGAGCTATGTTTTCTGGAAACCACTTGAAGAGCTTTAAAATTAGGCATTCATGCCAGACCTTATCGAATGCCATTTCTACGTCTATGAACATGATTTTATTTGTAACTCTATGATTTTATTTGTAACTCTATGGACTTGTTGTACAGTCGAGTGATTCCGGCGGAAGCCAAATTGATGGTCTGGAATGGTACTCCTTCTTTCCAATATGGGAATTAGTCTGGATCGAAAAATTGTTTCAAATACTTTGGACAGTATCGGAAGCAAGCTAATTGGTCTATATGAGGATGCAAATGATGCATCCTTACCTGGTTTTGGGATAGCACTTACTTCCGCAACTTTCCAAGCCTTTGGGAAGTAATTAAGTCTGAAAATTGCATTAAAAAAATTTCGAATATATTTTATTACTAAGTCTGGAGCCTCTTTCAGCAGTCGTGCATTAATTTTATCATACCCTGGAGATTTTTTTGGATTCACTTGATTTTTTATGCCGTTTCGTATTTCATTAATGGAAGCACTTTTTATGGGTAGATATTCTAAGCCACTCTGTGGACTGGCTTGTATACCTCCTGAGTTGGAGATAGACCCAGTGAATACATTTTCATAGTAGTCAGCTAAATTTTTGGCTTTTTCAAGGTTTGTTCTGGCCCACGAGCCATAGTTATTTTTTAATGGAGGTTGGTGCTCTGTCTTATTTAGCAATTTCTTAGTCTCTTTCCATAGAGAATAGTCCGTATTGCGTGTTGGAGTCAAGTTTTGTAGAAAGTTGTTAATTTGGTAATTTTTAATATTTTTAAGATGTTCTTTTAAGGTTTTCGTTGCTCTGTTAAATTTCTTTTTTGCTTCCGGTGATCTAGTTAGTTGCCAGTTTTTCCTTAGATTTCGTTTTTCTTTTATAAGACGTCGAATTGTAGGTGATACTACATTTTTGCTGGATATCGTCTGACAAAGTAGAGTTGACTGATGAACAGATTTTTCTAATATGTCGTTAAGATACATTATTGCTGATTCAATATTGTCCTCTGTTTGCAGTGGAATGTTTATAAAGAGAGAGAGTGGCTTATGAATTCTCTGTAAGTGTCCCAGTGAATTTGTTTATTATCAAGATTGTGGTTAACATTTAGTATTTTTAGGTTAGATTTATAATCTATTTGTACTGGCGAGTGATCTGACGAAAGCTCCAGTCTAGACGTTGGCTCTCCAATGCTTAAGTCTGTTTAAGGCATTAAGAAGATTTTTGCCTTATTATTTGAGAGTCTGGAACCCCAAATGGTGTGTTTAGCGTTAAAATCACCAGCTGCAACTAGATAAAGTCAAGATATTGAGTTTGTAATATGTTATGTTTAGGTGGACTATATACAGCAGATAAAGTGAAAGGGCCAAATTGGTCGTTTATTTGTAAGCTAGTTGCCTGAATATGATCAAGTTGGTAGTCTTCTAACAGATTGTGCCTCAGATTGTTCCTGATTATAAAAGCAGTACCCCCATGTCCTGTGCCGTCCGGGTGGTTAGTAGCGTAAACGTTGTATCCATGGATTCTAACGTAGCTATTCTTCGTAAAATGTGTTTCCGAGATAAATTGTTTTATAAGATCTTTGAGCTCTGCCAGATCATTATTCGTTTGAGAACTGTTGAATGTGTTACTTTGCTGTTGTGTTTGTTGAACCGCATTATTGGTTTTCACCGCTGCCTGAGCATAAGTCATACCATGTTGGACCGTACTTTCAATTTGATTCAATTTTTTAAATTACTCTTGCGCATTTCTACGATTTCTTAACTGAATTAGTAGTACATGTTTTCATAGCCAGAGGAACCGTTGCCTCTTCCACATCATGGCTATTTTCATCATAAGTTTTATTTATAATTATGGCATTCTTTCGTAAACCAAATGGTATTTTCAAAAATTTCGTCTGATTTGTATAATTTGTTGTAAAATTATGACTGGGAAGAGTATCAAAGATATATTATTTGAATGAAAGATTTGTATTCGGACTATATATATACATTGGATTTGTTACATACTTACTTAGGTGGCTCTCAACGGTCTATTGGTTAATGTCGCACGTAGGCAAACGCACCATTTAGTGTAGTTTATTGCTCGTCGGCGCCAGTCGCTGGTAATCTGAAGTTTCATCAGGTCATCATAGACCTGATATTGCCATCTTAAGCTCGGACGTTCTCTCTGACGCCGTCCACAAATCAAGCTCAGGTTTCCGTCATAAACCTTTAGTGCTGGAGCTTCGGGGCTCATCCGGAAGATATGACCAGACCAGTTAAGCAGCTGGAATTTGATGCATTGGACTATGTCAACCTCATTATAAAGCTCATACAGCTCGTGGTTTATACGTGTTCTATACTCGATGCAAACTCTAAGAGGACCAAAAGTTCTACGAAAATTCTTTCTCTCGTACACTACCAAAGACGATGCATCCGTTCATGACAGGGTCCGTGCTTCTGCGCCATACAGCTGGAGAAGGATTATCAGTGGCTTATAGGTTTTTATATTCATACTTCGAGAGAGGGCTCTACTTCAAATTTGCTTGCTAAGCCCAAATTAGCAGCGGTTAGTAAGCGTGATTTTCGTCAGATCTACAGATGTTGTTGTCAGTGGTAATTTCTGTTACCAGATAGACAAAGTTTTCCACAACATTGAAGCTCAAATTCTCCATACTCACAGACCGTCCAAGACGCGCGAGTGGACACCAAATACTTCGTATTGTCCTCGTTCACCGCTAGACCCATAAGACGTGACTGTTTCCCAATCTTCGAAAACGTCCTGCTAACTCACCGTTTAAATTATTGGTTTGGGGTTGGTATGGGGACATTTTATAACCATAGGCAAAATACTTATCAAAATAATCACGATTTATGCAAAATAAGGTATAGCACCCTTTCAAAGTGCGACGAGTAATAAAGCATTGGTCCCACCGAAGTTATCGTTTTCTCTTGTTCCTTTTAAACTGTTTAAGAGTCTTTGGAAACGATCCGTTTTTTATTCAATTCTAAAAGAAAAACAGTAAATCTATCTCAAGTTATATAGGTATAAACTAATTGCCATACCGAAATGCTTTGAAAAAAATTTCATTTCAACATGGATTTGTACTAGTTTTCAACAAATTTATTCTACCGTCAGTTTTACTGCCAGACCAATATCATATATTGTACATAGATACATATGTACACTGATTTTAACAAACCGTTTGACAGCGTTTATCATAAGCACCTTATATTTTCGTATAATCTGTACATTGAATACAGGTCTACCTTGTAGGCAGATCTCATAAAGATTTTATAAGAAGCGTTTATCTAAAACTATAGATGGCTTTACTGGTGCTCCACAAAGCAGTCATCTAGACCCATTACTATTTATAAAAGGTCTTTATTTAGAAATCAATTATGCTCAAATACCAATGTACGCTGATGACAACAAAGTATGTTTGTCGTATTCTGATCCTTCTTAACATAGCAGATTTCAACTCGCTACACACCTGGCGTATAGCAAACAATCTTTACGTAAATATTTCTAATATATTTCTTCCACCGCAAAAAAACTTTAATTAAAACCTAGTTTTTAAATATTCATAATTTCACTAACGAAATATTTAATAATGATTTGAGCCTTATCGACGCTAAATGTACCTACAACTACATATGTATGTATATTAAATATGTATGTATATTAAAATGGCTTTATAAAGCGTTGATGTGCAGAATTTGATAACTCGTATTCTACTAAACTTCTGTATACTTCACATGTTCGTTCGACATAGACTTTGTGTTTGAAACCCACATTAAGTAATTAATCGAGATCCTGGCATACATATGTGGAGCGATTGAAACTAATTGAACTTCCAACTCTGCTCAACGGTTGATTGTCTCTGTAATTTCCTTCCTATTTACTTTATTTTCACATATTCCCTCTCGCTTCATTCGTACTTGCGCCTTTAAGGTTTTCTCTTTGCACAACAAATTGCGTCTGCCAAGACTCACTTCGTTATATAATAAATTCTCTTGTCTATTTTCTTTAAACTACAATATATAAATTAAGTTAGAGTGTTAGCTATGAAGTCTTATGAAGATTAATGCAGGCTTTGCAATCTTTAATTATATGTACATATGTAAGTACCAGACAGAAGGAGGCTAGGTAGACCCCATAAAGTATATATGTACATACTTTATCAGCATCGGATACTCTGCCCTTGAACCCATAGGTATATTAAGTTTGTGCAAATGTATGTAACAGACAGAAGGCGTTGTTGATCAGATCAACATCGAAAGATGAGTCAATATATATATATATAACAATAATTTTGAAGCATTTTAGTGCTTTAAACTATAGTTTTAATTCATTTTATCATACATGTCAGAAAAGCACTTCCACAAAAATCTGCGTATGAGCCAATATGCGATTACCGTTACCTAAAAATATTCTAAGAAATGCTTATCTCACTTTGGAGTTTTAATTGACTGCTCACCCACTGAAACTAGAAGTACAAGAAAGGTATTAAAAAATAATAATTTTGATACAGGCCTGAAATTAAAAAAAAAAAAAAAAAAAATACGTTATCATGGTCGAGTTGCTCGAAAGAAGCCCCATATCTCAGCTGTAAATAAGCAGAAGCGTATGTAGTTTGCAAATGAGTACGTTTCCAAGCCCCCAGAAGGTGGAGGACTAGTTGTGGTTTAGGATGTATGGCAGCCAATGGTGTTGGAAAACTAAAATTTGTTCAATCAATAATCGACCAAACTAGTTATATCCAATTTTTGAAACATAATTTGCTGCAAAGTTCCCAGAACTTGGGGCTGCAAGAAGAGTTTTGGTTTCAGCAAGACAATGACCCCAAGGCCAGTGCGTATAAATTAAAGCTCTCGCTCCTTTATAATATCAAAAACAGTTGAGGATACCTCCCTAAAGCCCGGACCTGAACCCCATAAAGTATTTGAAAAACGACAATAATGGAGGAATGGGAAAAAATTACAACTGAAGATACAACAATAATTGTGGACTGCAGTTATTAGCACATCATTTTCTTAGTGAAAATAGGCCAGTACGCAGACTTTTGCGGTAGTGCTTTTCTGACATGTTGTATCATAAAATGAATTAAAACTATAGTTTAAAGCATTAATATGCTGAACAAATATTGTTAGTTAAGAAAAAAAAAATTATATAATAAAACAAAGTTTGATTCAATATATAAAACCTTAGCTGAGTTATTTGCGGTTAAAGTTAAAATTTAATTTTTTTTTTTTGTGTACGCCGACTTTTCGAGCATTATTTACTAATATTGGGGTTTTAATTACAAGTAAAAGGTTTTTATTAATAAAAAAAATTGTGTGTGACCTGTGACGTTTCAATGATGAATTGCAGTTGGAGTCATTTGTGATAAAGCGCTTTTACAAGTAAAATAACTCTTTCGCTGGAGTAGATCTTATCGAATTCAACTGAATTTGGGCCAGTTCTTGCTTTGGTTGTTAAAATGGTCCATTGTAATTATAAACTATAGTTTTTGCTACTTTTCTAGTTAATGTACCTTTTAGGCGCAATGCCCGTTTCTAAACGCACGCTTTTTCTAATATGGCGTAATGTAGCCTTACCAAAAAAACGTTATATAGTAGTAGTGTATGAATAAAGTTTAAAAATATTTTTTTTCGTCTCGTCGACGGTGGCAGTGTTACTCACAAAATTAATAATAGCCTAAATGTCTAAGAATGGAGGCTCTATCTTTTAAAGTATCCGAGATCTCGATGTACATATATATGAAAGACGAAAAACATGGCTATGTATATCGACTTGAATTTCATGCTGAACTATATGTTTACTTTATGAGGTCTGGCACACATCCCTCTGCCCTTTTCATCCAGGGCAGGGTGTAACAATTCCGCTCCTTAAAAATTTTTTAAATAAACGGGAAATCGCAAAAGATGCTTGTTAAACCCAATAATATAAATAATTATAAATATTTTTTGTTTGTGTTTCATTTATTAAAAAACAAATATATCTTGACGGTCATCGTATGTACTCCATGTTTACCCGAATGAAGAAATCTGAAATGGAATAAAGAATTTATTAGCTTTGTTTTTTTTTTAAAATAATAGAAATCAACTTAATGTTGATCTGAAAGGCTTTCACAACATGGTGCAGAGCAATTGTACGATTGCATTCAGTCCGCCCGACGCCTTGAAATGTATCTTCATGACAGCACCATAAAAAACATTGCTTAAAGGCACAAATATAAACTCACCTTAACTTAAGATCTCAGCAGGCAGACACCGCCAGCCTTCTTAATTTTGTCCTCAGCCTTTTTGGAGATATATTTGGCTTTAACAATAATAGGATGCGATGGCAGATGGCCGCGACCCAACAGCTTGTAGTAGCCCTTAAAATAAAAATATATACATATCAATAAATAATTGTTTGCAACTTTTGTCTAACTTGAGCGATTGCTCTCTGACTAAATCTTCAAATGCGTATTGATCTGAAAGGCTTTCACTACATTGTGGAGAGCAATTGTACGGTTGCATTCAGTCCGCCCGACGCCTTGGAGTGTATCTTCATGACAACTATCGCATTCAAAGTTTACTCAAATTTTTTTAAACAAAATATATATTGTTGTACACTTACAAATTGTACCAGATCGATGACAGGCGCTTTCTTGCTCTTTTCCTTTTGCAGTTCAGCAAGCTTATCAGCGCCAACCAAGGACCACAGTTTATCCAGATTGATACCTGGCTTGAACTTATGGTGCCGACGTAAGTGGAAGTTCCTCATACCGACTTTACCGAAGTAACCCGGGTGATATTTGTCGAAGTTAATACGGTGGTGGTGCATGCCACCAGCATTACCGCGACCACCGGGATGCTTACGGTGCTTGCCGATACGACCATGACCATGACTTACGTGACCACGCAGCTTTCTGGTCTTCTTCCTCTTGATATTCGACTACAAAAAAAAAGCATACCAATTTTACTTTAAAATTTTTTCCAACACGTGCAGAGGCGCCGATTTTCAAGTTACTAAAGCAGCAACTACTAAAACAAAACACATGTTGAGGTTAAGTTTGCTTGATTTCGCTTTCTATATTCGCTTTCAGATTTGTTAACTACAATAATTTGCATCCACC
>JAWNNQ010001842.1:0-190000 GCA_035044765.1 Leucophenga montana
TGTGCATAATGCTCAAAGGAAAACGAAATAAACCTGATAACATATACGAAAGGATTAGGAATCGGCTTGCTAGTTGTGGCTTATGTCCAGCCTTGGAAAAAACCTGACGGACAGACGGACGGACGGACAGGGCTAGTTCAATTCGAAGTATCGTTCAGTGCGTTACAAACACTGTGACAAAATAATAATACTATTGACATAATTACTGTGTGAAGCGTATACAAATTTAAGTATGTTTGTATTTACTTCAAAAAAAAAAAAAATGTTATGTTAGTGGCTCTAACAATGATTTTTGGTAAATATTGTGACACACGTTCTGACTTTAACTCATTAAATAAAAGGTGTTATGGTGACTATTTAATAAAAGTCAAACAGAACATGTGTTGCAATTTAAAATCAATTTCGCTAATACGAAACGTTCTACTTCAGCGTATCCTGCGCAATTATTTCATGAAGGCACGGTTGCATCGTCTACTTCGCCCATATTAGACTTGTTTGCTGACTTTTCCAAAGTAAGTATTCTAGTAACTTTGTTTCTACTAGTTTCTCATATGCTTACAGCATCATATCATATGACTTTATATGTCATCCTGCTATCTCCATGCAAAATATATTAAGATGCCTTTTATCCATTAATATTTCCAGTTGTTTACTAAAACAATGTTTTAGCTTCATTTATTTTCCCTTACCAATTCTTTTCATTCTATTCACAAAGTTTTGTAAATTTCCATCTCTTTGGAAAGAGTCTTTTATTATTACGTTACTTAAAAAGGGTAGCAAGTCTGATGTATCGCATTATAGAGGTATTGCTAAGCTGAGTGCTATTCCAAAGCTCTTTGTATAAATCATTAGAGAACAATTGAAACAGTCGTTAAAGTCTTTTCAATCAGTGCTTTCGTTAAAAGCAAATATTTTAGAATTTTAACGGTTTTCAGTCGGGTATATACAGACTTCAGTAAAGATAGTGTGCATCACAAACACCGTTTATTCAAATTAAAACCAATAGGATTTCCTCCGTCTCTATTTACTTGGATAGAGACATACTTATCCGATAGAACACAAAAAAGTATTATTTAACAATTGTCTAAATCTATTTTTGTTTCTTCTGGTGTTCCCCAAGGGAGTCACCTAGGTGCAATATTGTTCAATATTTTTATTAATGATCTTCCTTTGTCTATTAATCATGCCCATACACTAATGTATGTCGAGGTTGTTAAATTATGCTTGTCATATTCTGATGTTTCGCAACACTGTTTTAAACTCACAGCAAACATGGTGCCGTCTAAATTTCCTAAATCTAAATATCCAAGTGTATGTCGTTTCATTGCAGAAAACCATTTATAGTGAAATAGTTTTTAAATAGCATTACCCTCGGTAGAGAGTTTTGTTTGAATGATCTAAGTATCATTATGTTACCTAAAGTTATTTATAATAATCACATTTGTTCAATAGTGAATAAAGCAAAAGGTGTTCATGGCTTTGTTCAGCGTTGGTCTAAGGAATTTAATGACCCTTATAGCACTAAACTCTTCTATACTTCTCTTTTTCGTCTGATTTTAGAACTTGGCTCCTATATTTGGATGCCGTACTATGCTATTCACGAGAATCTTATTGAGTCAGTTTAAAAAGAATTTCTTTTCTTTGCTCGTAGAAGTCTCTTACACACAATCATGACACATTAAAATTAATTGATCTTCCAACTCTCTTATCACGCCGTTCTATGCTATCTGTTGCTTTTCTTCATAAAATTCTTACTTCAGTCCATATCACTAAATGTCCCCATTGGGTCAACTCATCATCTCGTGCCAATGAAGTTACCCTTTTGTACGACATATTAACCGCTAATTATTAATCTCTTAACGAAAACATACCTCTGAAATAACTAAATATTTAACCAACCAAAAAAAAAGCAAAAAGAATTTCAGCCGATAATAAAGTATTCGCAAGTATAGTGGAGCAATACAATTCGCTCTCATATTAAATCGATATCTTCTTGTAATTTTAATAACGTCAAATAAAAAAAAAACAAAAACCAAACAAACCAAACAAAACAAATGACAAATGACAAATGAATTGAACCGATTTACGAGTGCGTCATAAAATGCCAAAGCCAAATCAAGAGCAACACAGGATCTTTTATAGCCAGCCGCCTTATGCCATCAAAGTTTATATAAGGTCGCAAAGTCAAAAAATCGAATCAATAAACCAAGATGAAATGAAGTCACTTAGAAGAACAAAGCATGAATCAACGAATGGACGAAAGAATGTAGATAAAATGGAATACAATTCGAGTAAAAGTCAAGAAAGACGTCATAAAATGTCACAGTGGAGAACAGCTCAATCACTAAACCAAAAAGTAAACTCAATAAAGCTGTTTGAAATATATTTTTTATTTATTACAAGTTTTACCCAAATCTATTATTGTTCTCTATGGGTATTTATACCCTACACACTAAGTGTTGGAAAAAAAAAGTATACTCATAATTTTACAAAAAAAAAAAAACACATTGAAACATAATAAGGTAAATTTTATTTTGAAACTTCAATGAAAGTTAGCTGTGCTATGGTAAAAATTAGACAGAGTCAAAAAGAGCGTACCAAGGATGGTTTTATATAACTAAGACTATCGGCTCTAGTAGTATTTTTCATGGTCGAGTCACTAGACCAACGCAAGCTGTTCTAGTATGTCTGAGAAGTGATATATTGAATTTTATTTAAAAGACTACGAACTAGCCAGCATTTTAAGAGAGTAAAATTAATTTCTAAAAGCCTGTTTCCCGCGAGAAGGGTATACTACAGTCGCACTATCGTTACGGCACGTACAACGGAGTTTTACATGCTATACACAGATCGGACGACGGTCAGTAATACTTATAGATTAATCACTTTTGAAGTGACCTAGTGTAGGTGATAGGTCTCGCCGAATACAATATATCTGCATTTTTTCAAATTTAGATGTTATTGGTAAAAAAAAAACTGTTTTTGGAGCACTTCTCTCAGTAAATTTTCAAACTATTTTAAGCTTCTCAACGGCTTTGTGGAAAAAAATAAGTTTAACATTGTACATGTACGGGTATAATAGAGAGAAAGACGGCAGAGCTATATAAATCTTGTTTTTAAAGACTTTTAAAGACTAAATGTGACGGCCTACTATTAAAAATTAAACTCGCAGTCAAAAATGCAGTTCTAAACACGTTTAGTAGTAGAAAGCAAGTAATTCTGAAATGCTGCCAACACTAAGGGTTTTAATGTTTTTATAAAACTTATTTATGCTCTTCAAAAACCTCTCTTTTATTCTTGTAGGAAGCATCTTCGTTACTATGGCAGAAATCCCGTTATATTCAAGTGTCATATTTAAAAAGTTTATGAACAGTTTATGAAACTTTACTAAGCTACAACAATAATTCTGTACACGTTTTGCAATACAATTGCATCGTGCGTGTAGGGTACAAATGGTTCATATATACCGAACATTATGCTCAGTATTATTTTTCTATATATTGTGTATTAATTTATTTGTGTGCCGCGGCGCATATAAATAAAACAAATAGAAAAAAAAAATAAAAATAAAAATGAAATAAAATGAAAAAGCCAAATAAAAATTAACTTTATCAGCGGCAAAAGACAAAGTCGACTTTTGAAGCGATTTATTTATAGGTCATTTTGACTGTCGGTCTGTCTGTGCGTCTCTTCGGCCTACACTATCCATTGCGGATTTGTGGACAGAAGGAGTGTGTTCTAATGATTTAAATGCGTTCGAATTGATGTCACCGATAAATAAATGTATAAAGGAATGAATGAATGAATGAATGAATGACAACACAGGATAGTCAGGCGCATAGTAAATAAAGGAAGGTAGTCTTCAAAATCGAAGGCGTGCTCGGAAATGACCAATTTATGTTTGAATTTATTTACTATTTTCAGCATTCTTTTTTTACTGTCATGTGTGATAAAAAGCTGTGATAATTATTTCAAATAAAAACCTCAAATGAATGACAACGTAAACAAAACAAACTAAAAAACAAAACAAAAAACAACAGAACAACGAACCGCGCAGTTGGACAGTTCAATCCATAAGCATTTTGACAGAAAGTGCATTGAGGTTAATTTATGTCCGTCCGTCCGTTCGTTCGTTCGTTCGTTCGTGCGTTCGTGCGTTCATCCTCCATCCATCCAACTGTTGAGAATGTGCCTCTGGGGGCACTGAGTATCTTTATTTTATACAATTCTATTTCTAATACTACTTACCATATCAATTTGGCCTAAAAACCAAAAGCAAAAAAAATGTGCGGGAATGCCAACAAATCAAATAAGTAGTTCAAAATTGTGTCGGACAGATGGGTTAATGATTTTATAAGTACATACAATGCCGGAGTATATAAATAGTGGCAAAGTAGCCCGCGACTTTGTGCGAAGAAAATTTGAACTATGACTGAAGTGGAAACCATCTTAGCTGGGCTGCAATACGAGCAATATATTATATGCAGTATAACGAAGTTTTTATTTATATATATGAGTCTGCAAAGCGATTTGATCTTTTGCAGAACCTATAGCATAAATTGTCAAAGTTTCAAGATTTTCTCCAAGAATTTCTTTAGTTTACAATTTTTCATTCAAAAAACCTGAAAAAAAAAACGTTAAATCCGGTGGTACCGAAGTTCTAAGGCCAAGTTTCAAGCTGTGAGCTTATCAGGAAAAAAATATCTGTATAATCTGACAACCCAAACGTGGGATGTAAGTTTGTTGTGTCCTACCCTTAAAAGTTGCCGTGTCAAGGGGAATCTTGATAATTATAAGAAGCGTCCGTCCATATGAAGCCACTATGACAAATGTCAAGTTGATTTTGCCTGGAACAAAGTTTTTCATGGGTGGTGGGTTTGTATGGGGACTGGCCACTAAAATGGAGAAATCACATCAATTTCTCTATATGTGATGCGTTCGTCCGTAAGAAGCCAGTATATTAAATTTTAAGTTGGAATAAGAAAGTTTTCATACAAAACTCTATGGGGGCTAACTCTAAAAGTGAACGTGACAAGCCCCATAATATTTATGTAAAGCATCAGTCCATAACAAGCCGTCTTAAACGTCTTCCATACAAAAATGTATGGGGTCTGCCTCAAAAATTAGGGGAAATATACCCTTCATAAGAAGCCACCATGCCAAGTTTTAAGGTAATATTGACAGCAATAACAAACCTTTTTGTACAAAAAGTCGAAGGGGGAGGGGGGAGGTAGTGAAAAAATCCAGACGGTCAAATAGACGGAAATAGCTAGATCGACTTGTCTCGTCGAGCTGATCGACAAAATATATACTTTATGGGATTACAAACTTTGAGAAAAAACTGATAATACCTGTGAATAGTATAAACAAAAAGAACGCTGCAGTCGAGTACGCCCAACTTCGAGTTACCCTGCAGCTTTGCTTAAGGCTCCTCATATGAACCATGTATTATATTCTTTTGTGGTCCGAACTGGACATACTTGTATGCGGAATATTTTATTTGTTTGGTTTGGCATGTTCATTTATTTAGGTTGTATCAACCTATTTGAAGAGGGAAAAGGAGAGTATAAGTAGCCAAACTTGAAGTATCTTATAATCTTCCACTATATCAAGTGCTACTAAGAAAAAATGTCATGTGTGCAGAGTATATTATAGTCGAGGACCTTAACTAAAGCGCTTACACGATTTTTTGTTTTATATTTTAGTACAATTTATTTAATTTTTAGTATATTTTTTCGATTATAGTCAAGGTATCCAGAGAAGACTTGCCACAACGACGTAAGTTTGTTAGTGGCTTTAATATCTCGCAAAAAAAAAAACATTTTTCACTGTTGTCAACAGAATGACAGTCAGCAATATTCCTCACTTATATGAGCTTCTGCAATCTACTCTATCTCGTCATTCATGTGAGCCAATAACTCAGTTAATCAGTCAGGACAAGTATTTTATTTATATGTATATGTATATGTATATGTCTGTCAGACATTGGCGTTGGACATTTTAGTGTCAGCAAAATGCCAAAGCAACGCTGATTGAAAGAACAAATGCCGGATTGGAATTCAACGCATCCGCACTTGTATTCGCACGCGCACATATATCCTTTCAATCTCTCAGTCGTGTGACCGTCTGTCCATATGACTATTAGCTTGTCATCCAGTTATACACGTACATACATATGTACAGACAATATCCTGATTTATTTGTACATTTATTTAAAGTACTCATACATTTTGCCTCTATCTCCCTATCAAACTGGAACTGGAACTTGCATGCATTGACAGCCGTTGAATTTGACTACAAATTGAATTGTATTGAAATTGGAAAAACAGATGGACACTCGCTGTGCCGGACGAGGGGAACCGTGTCAGAGTACATACATAAATAGTTTGAATTGAAGGTCGCGTCGGGACTAGGATTCAAATAATTGATATTGTGGAAATTGTAACAAAGTAGCACAAAAGAAGGACAGCGAATTTTATTAGCACGTTCGTATGAATTCAACTGTGTGAATAGATGGCAAAGATGGCATGTGCTGGCATGAAGGACAGCTGTATGCACACGTGCCGTTCTCTAATATACTAATTGATTGAGCAAATAATGTTTCATATGTGCATAGATATATATGTATATCGTACAATAATATGACAGCGGGTGCAAAAATTTAATTCAATATGGCAAATTCGCTATGAAAGAAAGACAAACAAAAGTCATGAAATAGTTATAGGTAGATTAAGAATGAAGGAATAGTAAAATATACGATAATGTATCTTCAATTCGTATTACTAGTATTTTTCCTAAGCGTCGTTTTTCTTTTTGGTTGAGAGTTCAACATTTTGACAGTTTTGAAGTGAAACATACCTGGAAATTGAAAATTTTTCAGACTCTACCAACTGCGCCGGGAATCCTTTTTGACTTCTAAAGATATAAGTGAGCAGTGGATACATATTTTCCATTTCATTGCATGGATATGGCAGCCAAGAAGGTCAAGGAGGTGTCGCCAAGCTACTGCAAAAATAAGACACCGCTTACAAACGTACTCTGCAGTCGGGAGCAACGCGAGCTATTAGAGAGGGATGTCGAGAGGAGAATCCTCTTTTCTGAGGCAAGAAAATGGAGCAAAAAAGGTGTGTGCTTGAGGATGTTGAGGTGTTGTGTGAAATAGCAATGAAGCTTGAAAATATTATTTAAGTGTCACGCGTCTGACCGTAGTTTTTTGTAAGTACGAAAATGGAAGCCTGGTTACAGATGCACAGCAATTATTGAGACCATGCTGTTATTTTTCTTAAGTTATTTAGAGACGATGAAGCGAACAGTGCCGCCAACAGAGAAGTATTTCTAGAACTACTAAATGATGATGGTTTTCTTGTAGAGCGAATGTACTATAACGAGCTCGACACAGTAACTAAAAAGCAGGCTATAATGAGCTGTCAGCTGAGTTATTCAAGACCGGTGGCGAAGAATTCGTAAGGCGTGTGCACTATCTCTTATGCCATATATTATCCGATCAATGCATGCCCAACGTTTGGAACTCGTGTTTCTTTTCTTATATTCAAGAAATAATACCACGCTCTCTGCGCAAACTATCGTGGAATGAGTCTCATCTCAATCGGATGGAAAATAGTGCTCCATAAATTGTGTAAACAGCTGGAGCCATACACGGAATCACTGATAGGACTGCATCAGTGTGGCTTTAGACCAGAATGGTCGACCAGTAACTAAAGTAAGTGACTAAGCATCGTCAGAGTAGGAAATAATACCTACGAGCCTTCTGATAGAAAGAGTGGTTTTAGACAGAGTGATGCTTTATCGTGCGACTTTATTTTAATTCTCCTGTTGGACTATATCATACTCCCACGCCGAAGTCCATACGTAGAACAGTCGGGCACGATCATCCATAAGGAAGTGTTGCTACTCGTATATGCTGATGATATTGACATCCTTCGCACGAACGAACGGCGAGTTAGCAGTGCGTTCACGGATATTGAGAAACATTCACAATTAACGAAAATCTGGAGATATCAGGTAGAGAAACGCACTTGCCAAGCGAGTCTACTTTGGGTTCAGCAAACAAATTAGAAGTATAACCCTCTCTTTAAGTATGTAGATAAAAATCCATGAGATGCTAATAATCTCGGTCCTGTTGTATGGCGTGGACCCTGACAATGTCGGATACAGCGTGTTTGGGAGTGCTCGACAAACAGATTCGTCGTAGGGTTTTTTGTTTTATTAGAGTTGGCCCATGCTTAATTCCATGCTTGACAGAAATATAGGGTTTTACAGAATAAAATTGATCGGAGGTTTTCGTTACATTGTGTAACTTGGTTTTCTTGTATTGCTCGTTGAAATTTTTTGCTTGTGGCAAACTGCTTTTCAAAAACAGCAATAAAACAATTAAGTGTTATAAAAGGTTAGCAACTGATAATGGCATAATTAATGAAAAAGATAGATAGATGGAGGGGGAACTATAGTCGCTAATGAACCACGCACAAATCACAGTAGTCCGATGACAATTAAACAAAATTAGCTAATGCGAAAATACTACGTTTCCTAAAGCACATCTATAGCATTGCACACTGATGCATACGTCGACAAACACACACAGGTACAAACACACACACACGGAACCAGCTTAATTACACGCAATGCAACGCTAATGAGAAATTTAAACAACGCCGTGTCGTGCTAGTGCGATGGAAATCGAAAACCTTAATCTCGACTCGATTTCAACGAGTGCAGCAAAGCCAAAAGAGAGTCAATATGTACAAATCTATTGTATACCTATATGTGAGTAACTCCAACTGTTTTGATAATATGTAGTAGGTAATCCAATTTTGGAACAATTGCTAGATACGCAAAAATGTAATTTTTAGGATACGATTGGTGCTGTACCTGCTGCCATACACACCAATCCTAGCGTTGGAACCTGCTCCAGACCTATGTGAAAATACTTTGTTTAGAATATAGAATAACAGCTATCCAAGAATTTTTGGTATTGCATGAAAAATTAGCTTTAATCATTGGATTTGACTTGCATATTGTTTCATACTGCCGGTGACTGATGACGTACTCGATGCAGTGTCCGAAACACGGTGTCTCAGCTTCAAATATATTTTTGTGAATAAAATTTGATTGTTGCTTTTCGCATTGAGAAACAAACTTTCTTAATATATTAATCTCGAGCTAGACAGAAAAACACACAATTACAGACACATCATATAAAATATAGGACTTCACCATGTTCTTCAAGTAAATCTGCAAAAAAATTCACTTACATAGTCTGTAATCTATTTTGTTTATTGGGACCTTGAATTAATTATGAGCGTTTCACACAAGAGGTCGCCACTAGTATATGAGCTCAAACCCAAAAATTGAAGACGAAGAATTGGAATCATTGCTCTATGTGGACCAATGCCAAACGCTTCAGGAGTTGTCAGAATCATTGGAAGTGGATGAGTCGACTGGCAGCAAATGTCTAAAAGCCATGGGATTAATTCAAAACCAAGGAAACTGGATTGAAGTTGAAGCCGCGCAACGTCGAAATTCCATTTTTCGCTTGTGAAAAGCTTCTCGAAGGCCAAAAAAGAAAGAGTTTTTTTGCAACGCACTGTGACTGGCGATAAAAAGTGGATCCCTTACGACAACCCCAAGCGCAAAAAGTCATGGGTTTTGCACGGCCACTCATCAACATCCTTCGCAAAGCCGAATATTTACGAAGCATGAAACTTATGCTCTGTATTTGGTGGAACCAGCGCGGCGTAATCTACTACGAGCTGCTCAAACCGAATAAAACGATCACGAGGGAACGCTATCAGACTCAAATTCTGCGTTTGTGCCGCGAACTGAGGCAAAAACGGCCGGAATACGAAGAAAGGCACGACAAAGTGATTTTGCAGCATGACAACACTCGGCCATATGTAGCAAAATCGGTCAAGACCTACTTGGAAATGCTAAAATGGCAAGTCCGACTCCACCCGCCGCGTATTCATCAGACATCGCTCCTTCCGACTACTAGTTGTTTCGGTCGATGACACATGGCCTGTTCCAGCAGAAGTTCACTTCGTATGAACAATGCAAAAAATGGGCCGATGATTGGATTGCCTCGAAAGACGATGCGTTCTTCCGAGCTGGTATCCGAAAATTGCCGGTAAGACGGGAAAAATTTGTGGCTAGCGATGGACAATACTTTGAATAAAACATTTGAAACTATTTTTGCACAATAAATCCGTATTGTGCAAAAATTTTATTAATTCAAGGTCCCAATATACGAGTATACGACAACTCTGTACAGCACAAAATTCGTCTCTGCATTAAACACTGTTTTCAATGAAATCTACGAAATTTCTCTGTGAAATTCAAATCACCAGACGGACTTTTGTCTAGTGATAGCATGAAATGGTATAAACACGGAGGAATATTGAAAATAAAATGAAAAAAAAAAACGATGTGTTATTCAAATGTGAGCATTGACTTCTTATCTGAAAGCCAAAATAGTAAGGAAAACTTTTACTGCAAATATTAATAAACAATAATTTTCTTTTTTGATTAATACCTGAGTTTTGCATGGAAAATTTCAAGAACTGCTTTAACAAAAACGACACTCATGCCAAGCGGAGATCCAGCCAGTGTCTATGAAACTGGCTTAATTAATATAAAGTATTACTATCACCTGCAACTATAAAGTCGCAAGCACGCAAATGTGAGATCGTTTGCACAAATTAGATCCGTAAACATGGATGAATTTAGTGAAGTGTTAATTATCTTGTAGTGAAGTATTTGCTATGAAGTTTTTAGCTCATGTATATGAAGAGTATTGCAAATACAACGAAGTACATTGAACTTTACTTCTATAGGAGAATATATATCAGAGACAGTCATGGATTTACTATTAAGCAATATAAGCACTCGAAAGGAGCTTCGTCAAAGCCAGGATATTAAAAGGACTGGCTAACATACCAGATGATTCAACATCCAATCATACGCTATCGTGGCATCTAAGTCTAGGGCATACAAGTGTAACAAATATCAATTTAATTGAATTCACCTTTTGTAAGTAGTGGAACAATTTCAAAACAATTATAAGTTTGTAACATTTTAAATACGATAAATTATACGAAGTATTCCATGCGAAGTATTTTTGCTTAGGAGCTATACCTTCTAGCGGTCACATCACGACAATTTCCAGAAATGTATTGCTGCTGGTTACTTATAAGAAATTTTCATAGCTACTTTTAGCCAAATATCTCAAAGATGGTGAACAAATTATAATAGTACAAAGGTTCAGAATCACCCTGAATACAGAAAGCTCTTTCCAATAAAATCACCAAATTTCATATAAAATTATATAAAATTATATTTTATAAATAAAATTTTGCAGAATTAGAGAAGCATTTTGAATCGTACAAAGACTAGAAGGGTTACCCTCTTAGGTATGGCACAGACAAATAGGTGAAGACATCGTATGTATGCGCTCAAATAATAATAGAACAAGCTGAAACGTAAAGAGCTGGGAAGGACGTGGTCCAGACAATACTTAAATGGTAAATTCTGTTGAGTCATCGAAGTTGAAAACCAATGAATACGGCAAAAAGTCATAAGGCAAAGGCGACGGCGATGACGATGACGATGACGACGACGCAGTCATTAAATAGATTGAGTGTGAAGAGCAGAGAAACGGAAGTGTGTACAAAGTCCAGCGAAAGGACTTACGGACGAACGGACAACTAAACGGACACATTCAGTGAAGAGAAAAATGTGCCACACTTAAAGGCGAAATTTCGTATAATTTTAAATTGTGATTCATGCGCTGAAAAAGGATATAAACGCAATGCCCGATGTTGCTGATAATCAAAACAGCAACAGCAAAGTAGTAGAGGCAAGCAAAAATGATGTGCAAAGGACACAACCCAACCATTCCGATGTGTTCCTATTTATTCATTGCTACACGTTCTGAACTCTCGTTGCTGTTCTTGTTGTTATCCTGTGTAGTATCCTGTTTGCTGGCTGCTTTCTCAAAAGGCACTCACTGACTTTCTAATCATAAACAGAAATGAAATCACAGACAATGAGGACGCATTTGTATTGATGATGACGATGACGACGACGACGACGACGACGACGACGACGACGACGATGTCTGAACATATTATTTTGTTGCTGTGCTATGTCGATACAATGCTGCTCTTTGCTACTTTTTAAGATACAGTTGACCATTTCTGACTATGTTGCATAAACTTTGGGTATCTTTCCTCATATACATATGATAACTGTGTGCGTATTTTTCATGTTCATTTGACAGAAAAATAGCCACTTTTCGCTTATAAATTGTTTAGATCAATTTTGCCAGCTAAGTTGATTTCCGGTTGGCATTTTCTGAAAGCCAGTTTGTTGACTTGAAGTCCTGCTGCGTTGGCCTTTTCCCATTTATCACTCCAATACATTTGAAAATTTAATTTTATTTGTATGCCTATATGGGGTTCTTTGTTTTCTATATGGAGAGAATATCTTAATTTTTAAACCAAACTGAAGCACACTTGGAATGTAGACATTTGATATAAATACTTGAATGGTTATAAAATGTATCTACATAATATATAATGCTTACGAATGCCAAGTAAGTAACAGTAAGTGTAAGCGAAAAGGAATGAATGTGTGTATGAGAAGCAATGAGTGCGAGTAGATGCACAGACAAAATGATCAAGAAGAATTGTGAGACCAGCGAAATGAGTGTACGAGCAGCTATGCACGCGAGCCATACGCAAATTGAATACGCCTTGGGAACTCAGCAAAATTTACCTATTATTAATTCGTCCCAAAACCCTTGATAATATCGTTGCATGGTGTTTATTTGCTAATGAAAATCTTCACCATGGTGCTTTTTAAACTTTTGAAAAATAGTAATTAAAAAGTCTTTAATAAGCTTCAGAAAATATGAAGCTACATATTAACAATTTTCTCCAATTTTTAATTTGTACTGATCGGCATGATACTTCTTCTTGGTCTTGATAACTCAGTACAATTTATGAAAATCGATTCACATGCTATCCGAATGTACTACCTGTATTGACTTTAGAGTACCTAAACTTTCGTAATTTATGCTGCATTTATGCTTGGTCTCCAAATAACGCAGCTAAAGAAGGCTTTTGGTTCTGTAGCAGCAAGTTTTTCTTTTTCATTCTTGGAAAACACAGGCTTCATGAGCTGTTGGAACGTCAAAACTTTTTGTTGCTCAAAAATAGTTTACAAATCCATTTGGTAGTATTTACTATTTTGACACCAGGCTAAACAAACATGAGTGGTGTCCGACAATTAGCGGTCACAGCGGTACAGAGCATAATCTAGTATACAGGCCCATGATGCGATTGGTCGCTTGATCTTGATCTGGTTTTATCTTGTTCACGAATTTTTCAAAAGAAAAAAGAATTTCACCGCCAATGACCAAACGTTTCGACTCCGTCGCTTTTTCATGTTTGCTTTAATCTACGAACCGTTAAGACCATTAAATTGCAGATAGGGAAGATTAAGGGGAACAATCTGCAAATGACTTTTTCCGCACACTTTTAGCTATGGGGCATAGGATAGCGGATTCAGCGATTAACTGGGGCATGTATGCTATATTTGAATTTCAAGAGACTAGCTCCCATTCACTTTTGTGCAACATTCTCCTTATTGCAGTGTTTATTAGGGAAACTCATACCATATGCAGCTCGTCGAGACGAGTCGATATAAATAGATAAGAAGTTATTATTAATTACTTATTCCAAGATATATGAATCAGCAAATAGTTTGCCATTCGGGAAGTATATTGAAGATGCTCGATGCTCTCGAGTCTCACGATTTTTGTAACAAAAACGATACTCATACTAAGCGCGGATATTGAGTTTTTCCAATATTATAAGTGCTTCATACCCTAGTTTGGACTTGATGTAGTTTGAGCTTTATGCTTTTAACAACGCCTGGCTCTTTGATAGAATAGAAATATCACAGTGGCGATTGCCTCTACCTAAATTACACTGTGCACATCTAATTATAGCGCATAGCTCATCTTGATCAATTTACTGGTATATATGCCGATGGACTCCCAATAAGTATTGATATGACCCAATCAAAACAACACAACAGAATGCACGGAATAGGAACAAGGACGATCTACAGAAAGGAGTGCTTTGCTGCAGATTCTGTTATGTAGGTATTCATATTTAAGATATTTTTTTTATATACGCAGGTCTTTCATATTTGAAACTGAACTAGTATCCGCAACTCGTGCTAGAATAGTTAGCAAAACAAAACCATAATATTGATGAACCATTAATATTGCTGAACAACGAATTCTATTCTACAATTTCACCAGGAGGCACTTCAGCAGTAGAAACTGCAACGGTCAAATTGCCAAAGCCAACGACGCGCGAGATTAATCATTATAATAAAGTACGTTATCGAAAATATAAAATTTGCAAAACAAAAAAATGAAAAATATAAAAAAATATGCTTAGCAAATATTGCTTCCATATCTTAACTTGATATTGCCCAAATATAAACTAGTTGCGAGTTATTATATATATATCAATTTATATACCATTCACATATAGTGTGTAGTGGTATAAACGGTTTTTTATGAACGTTGGTAACGCATTGAAGGAGACATCGCAGACCCCATAAAAATTTGTGGATACTAGAATAACAAACATAAGTTTTTGCAATATATTCCATTAAATTTATCAATTTAACTTACAGAATTTCACTTAATTCATTAATGATAGTGATGCATATACATGCCAGTCTTTGTAGGGAGTTTATTTTCCTCGTGTCTGTGACTGTGACTCTCTCCCCATGCTACTATGCCATATAGGCTTTTGGCTTTACTACCATGTTATATAGCCAGAGCATGGTATTCGGATTGCATATCCCTATGATTTTACGGCCAACTTCCTGCACATATGTATTGCCTTGGTACATTTTCGGACAGTTTCCTCTGTGGGCTTTTTCCATAAAAGTTTACTGTCTAAAGTTAGTCCTAAGTATTTAAGTTGCTTGCTAACCATCACTACTACACCTCCGAGTATGATTTCCTTAGTCTAGGTAGCTTATGCTTCCTAGAAAATGGTACAATAACTATTCTGGTGGAATTAATGTTGAGTCCCACCTCCCTGCACCAGTCCTGTGTAATTTTGAGACCTCTGCAGATTAAGTCACAGAGTGTTTCTTCCTCTTGCCATAATAACTATGTCATCCGCATAGCCCTGGCAACTAATTCCATGTTCACTCAGCCTACTAAGTAGCCCGTCTACAACTAGACTCCATAGTAGGGGTGAAAGAACTCCTCCCTGTGGACAACATTTAACTGTTTGTATTCACGTATATAAAGAGTATTGCAAATTACGCAAATACATCAGAGAACTTTAAACACTACTTCTTTAGGAGAATATGTATCAGAGAGACGGCCTTGGAGCGGCTCTTACCGTGCCAAGGCATTAGAGTAACGAATTTCATTCGCAGCTTTCGGTGGAGTATTGCAATGCGTACGTACCAAGGACCTATTTTAAACTTCTTGAATCTTGTTAATGTGGTAGATAGCCGTAGAGCACCAGAGTAGTAGTGCATAAGTAGCCATTTAGTGAATTTGTATATTCTACACTTCTGCGAATGTATGTAACAGTCATTAGGACTCTGAAAGTGGGGTGGCAGACCTCAAAAAATAGGTATACATATTTGTGTTGTAGGCACGACAACATCAGTTCTCCAATCGGATTAATAAAAGACCTCATATACCGACATAACACGAATGGAACAAAGATTAAAAACGTTGTGGTAAAACAATATAAATCTCTAAATTATATTGCCGAACAGTCAGAGAGACTAACATCATTCAATATATATGTCAAAGAAGTACCTGTTTAGCAATAAGAAAATTTGCAATAACGAAAGACGAGCAGAGTAATGTGATATATAAGATTCCTTGCGGAGGAGACGGGTCGAACGTATGCAATAAAACATATGTTGGTATGACAAAGTCTAAACTTTCGACTCTAAACTAAAGACAAGGATATACGCACATAAGTCTGACCAGAGTTACCACAGAATTTTAGACCACAAAATCGCACTGTGCAAACTCAGGGCACTTTGCAGCTTTTGACGCGGTGCATATTCTTCAACAAGAACAACATTATGGAAATTGGTACTTTTTGGAGATGTTACATATTATAAATACACCAGCTGATCGACGAATGAATTTTAAAACGCGCACGGATAGATGCGCTTATTTAAATAGACAGTTTTGGGAAAATAACTTATTAACAAACTCCACGCAAAGGCAGACGGAGCTACGCTACAGCGTGTAATAAATGTATGTTATTGTTGTTACTTATACTCGTACTATTGTATTTTATAGCGTTTGATGTGATTACATTTGAAGTTTATAAGTATGTATATAAATAATAAATTTAACATATATATTTTTTGTAGATATCCCTGAAGATATTGGATTAAAAAAATAGTAAATTAAAACAAAAAAAAACATTGTTTTTTCATACAATTGTACCTCGAGCCTGCAAGACAACCATATTTACAGCAAAAATGTCGCAAGAACTATTCATAATATAAATTTTATTTAATTCCCTAATAATTTTTAATTAATTCATACGCAAATAAATTATACACAATCCTCAATTCCATGCACAACCGTCAAAAAGGTGAATTTCATTGAAAATTATACTAGTTTACAGCCAAAATATACATTCGATGCCACTAGTTTTGTTCTTATGTATTATGTCCCACTAAACACAATCAAATCACAAATCATGTACAGCTTTCCGAGATATATTTTTTGTTAATTTTCCTCTTTTTTATACCATTCACACATAGTGTGAAATTTTTGTCAGAAAGTTTGTAACGCATTAAAGGAGGCATTGTAAACCCCATAAAGCATATATATATATTCTTGATTAGCTCGACGAGACGAGTCGATCTAGCCATGTTCGTCTGTCTGTCTGTCTGTCTGTCTGTCTGCTATGCTATTTAGTTGAAATTTTGCACATATACTTATTTTTATTGCAGTTTAACATAGTATGAAGAATGACCTGCCACACCCAATTTTTGGTGTAGCCCCCATACAAACCCACCGCCCACTTTCGACTTTTCGTATGAAAAACTTTTTTATTGTAGTCAATATCAACTTAATAATTGATATGATAACTTTTAGTTGACGGATACTTGACATATGCATTAATGGGTGGGATATCCCGCCCACTGGTTGGGATAGCCCCCATATAAACCTACAGTCCACTTTTGACTTTTTGTATGAAAAGTTCTTTATTGAAGTCAATATAAGGTTGAAATGCGATATGGTGCTTTTTTATAGACAGCCGCTTAACATACATAGACTAATGGGCGTTGCCCGCTCACTTTTTGATCTAGCCCCCATATAAACCCACCGTGCAATTTTGTGTTTTCTATGAAAAAATTCGTCATTTAAATCAATATTAGCTTGAAATTTAATTTGGTGGATTTTAGTGGACAACCGCGTCATATACTTATAAAAATGTGCGTCTTGGGTCGCCCACTTTTTGAGGTAGTCCCATATAAACCCACAAATAAAACGTCAATATCAACTTGAAATTCGATATGGTGGCATCATACACATCTACTACATCGCTTCATATACATCTACTAGTGGGCATGTACCGCCCACTTTTTGGGGCAGCTCTTATTTAAACCCACACTTTTATGTTTAACAATACTATTTAAAAAAATTTCGTGTGAATGGTATTAGTGCTTCGGTTCAGCCGAAGTTAATGATTTTTCTTGTTTTTTACGTATAGATCGGACTTTTACAAAGAAAGCAAGATATTGATTAAAAAAATCTATGGATAAATACCGAAGTTATGATCAATTCAGTAAAGATGTCAACATTTCAAATTATTCTCGGTTTGGTAAACCAATGGGAAAACAATGTTTGAAGTGATATTTGGATATTCTATTACCCTTTAATGTGAAGTTTTTGGCAACATAATCGGACATAAAAAAATAGTGGCTTTAAATGTACATACATTTTTTTTTTGGAAAGCTAAGAGTCATTTCCGAAGTAATTTGCTGCGTAGAATCCGAATACGAAAAATTGGCTGATCACGTCTGGATTTTGAGATATTTGAGGTTATGTACCTGAAAAACGGCGTTTTTTCCTACTTTTGAGGTTATGCACAGGGTGGAAATATTTTGTACGATTTTCGCAAAGTTATGGCTATTCGAAGGTACGAAATATGTATATGACGTGACGGGCAAATTCTGACCCAAATTACAGCAAATTACTTCGGAAACGACCCTAAGCTTTCCAACAACTGTCATGACCCCGGTATTTGTAGACCTCTGTAATTATTACAAAGAGGGCAAGTGTGAAGGCTATGCTTCAGTTCCATCGAAATTAGCATTACCTCTTGTTTTTATGATCTGATGTGCACGATACATTACACTTATGGTCTAGAAATATGTCACATAAAAATGGGTTTCGAATTTATCCAAAATATACGATGTGAGGCAATGCAAGTCTGATTTCTTTTTTTTTTTTTTTTTTTTTTTCTTGGATAAACAAATTTTTTGTTTGTATATCTGCTTTGACAACAACAACAACAACATAAATAACATTATTATCAATACTTGTGCCATCTAATAATTTCATATTAGAGCGCATTAAAGTCCGAATTCAAAATCGTAAACATAACTCGTTCAATTTTTTACAATTTTTATGCATAATTTAGTTTGAGTCGCTGCTGCTGAAGATTATTATTTCAACTCGAGCAATGACAAAAAAAAAAAAAAAACAATAAATGACGCTGCAGTCCGGTGTACATTACTGTAAGATACACTACACACAGTTTAGAGTTATTTATTTGCAGCATGGGGTTCCGAACTGATGCAAGATACAAGATTCACACCAAATTTAGTACTTTTAGCTTAAATACAAAAGTTGGAACGAAGAAGTTTTATATAAGGGCTACGCTTTATCGAGAAGCTTAGCAGTATCACTCCATATACTTCATCCGCGACCAGGTATTCAAGATTTGATGAAACTATATTTTACAGTCTACGAAATCTAGGCGTTCACATCAGCTGCTCAAGAATATAGCGATTCACTATCTAGACACTATCTGAACAGTTACTCCTTTTTTCTTGACTATTACATACATTTTCACAAACTTAGTTTACCTCATAGTTACAGCGCATAAGCCAGCCACTATGCGAAAATGTTTTAAGCGCAATTTATGCAAATTGAGTCATAAAAAATATAAAGACAGACAGACAGACAGTCACTCTTTCAATCAGATACTTTATCTGTTGATCAACCTATTGCACGCGCTGCTCAGATGTTTATTAATCTATACGATTATGCAGTTGCAGTTAAATGCTATTCCATCTTCATTTTTAACTTTTATCTGAACTGATGCAATACAAAATGAAGTCAAACTGTGTACGCAACTGTGACCAATAAAAACGCCCACATTGACGACTTCAACGACGACGTTGGAGATAGCGTCTAAAGCGTAAAGCTTTATTTGAGAAAGCAACAACAAAAGCAGAAAAAAAGTATCTCAAAACGGCGCATTTAATGCTAGAGGTCAATCGACCGGGTATGCAATGGACAGCTGCTACTGTTGCATTTATATACCAAATAAATATATGTATATATACATACATACATACTATATGTACTATATATAAACGCCAAGCATCCAGCAGCAAAGAAAAAACCAGTACAAGAAGCCAAAACCACCTGAGGGCAAATCAAGTTGAGACAAGTCAAGCCAAGCCAAGCCAAGCCAAGCCAAGCCAAGGCAAGTGCGATTATCGCGACGACTTTGACGCCGTTGGACCTCGCGGGATCTCAACTACTTGTAGATACAACGACGTCGTTGCGTCGGACACGCTCCCTACCACACTCCCTCCCTCCGTTTCAGTGCCACCAATAACCCCTTGGCATGACCGCTGTCACTTTTTCTTGCTGTCACATTGTTTTGCAACATAAATGATCAGTATTGCGATTTATTTCTTTTATAAATTTTTTGCTCTTAAATTAATATAAACAACAAAAAAAAAAAAACAAAAAAGATACCAAAAATTAAATTGTGTTTAAACCGAAGCTTACATACGCTGCATATTTATGCGACAAACTATAATTAAACATTTTTTTTATCGAAAATAGATCGATTTTATGAAATTAGTTTGAAAGTTTAGATATATGTAAGTATTTTAGGAATGCTTTGGGAACACTTTCATACAATTTTGAAGCTGCAAAGAACCGCATATGAATTACAATTTAAGCACACAAAATACTTGAGAAGAGATTAAACGCTCGTTTAGACACATACATTTTTTTAATAGTTAATTAACTTGTCTGTTTGCAACTGTGTAAGTCGAGTTAAGTATTTTGATCCACTTCTACTGCTCGGATTGAGCTTACATGAAAGAGGGGGTTTAAATAGGGGCTACCCACAGTAGTAGTTGTGTATGAAGCGATGTAGTAGTTGTGTAAAATGCCGCCATATCGAATTTCAAGTTGATAGTTACGTTTTTTATACAAATGCGTAAAAGTGAGCTGTGGGTTTATATGGGACTACCTCAAAAAGTGGGCGGAACACGCCCATTTGTATATGTATATGAAGTGGTTGGCTACTAAAATCCACCAAATCAAATTTCAAGCTAATATTGATTTAAATGAAGAATTTTTTCATAGAAAACACATAATTGCGCGGTGGGTTTGTATGGGTGTTACACCAAAAAGTGGTCGGGCCACGCTCATTAGTCTATATATGTTAAGCGGCTGTCTATAAAATGGCACCATTTCGCATTTTAACCCAATATTGACTTTAATATAGAAGTTGTCACACAAAAAGTCAAAAGTGGGTAGTAGGTTTGTATGGTGCCTACCCTAAAAGCGGGCGCGCCACAACCTTTAGTCTATGTATATAAAGCGGCTGACCATAAAAAGGCACCACATTGCATTTCAACCTAATATTGACTTTAATAAAGAAGTTTTCATAAAAAAAGTGAAAATTTGGCAGTAGGTTTGTATGGGGGCTACCTCAAATAGTGGGCGGGTCCCAACCATTAATGTGTATGTCAAGCATTCGTCCACTAAAAGTTCCAATATAAATTATTAAGTTGATATTGACTACAATAAAAAAGTTTTTCATAAAAAAAACACAAAACTGCACGGTGGGTTTATATGGGGGCTACCCCAAAAAGTGGGCGTGGCTGGACAATCTTGACACTCTATTAAACTGCAATAAAAAGAAGTGTATGTGCAAAATTTCAACTGGATTGTATTAAAATCGGTCTCCCAAAAAATGCGCAACAACATACTGACGGACAGACAGACGGACATACAGACAGACATGGACATGGCTAGATCGACTCGTCTCGCTGCGCTGATCAAGTATATATATGTATACTTTATGTGGTCTACGATGCCTATGAATGGTATAAAAATTTTATTATAATGTTGCAGGGCAAGAAATTATTTAATTGCTTTATTTTTTCGTGCGTTTATATAATTTTATTTGCGTTTATATATAAATTATGTGATACTGGGTGCAGTTTTGTTAATACTTTGACATTTTGTAATCTTAAAGAGTTTTTTAAAACAATTTATTCTTATTTATGAGCATGGGAAAGCTTAGAATTGTTTCTATTGATCTATGTAACATACAAATGGCAACTCAAACACTGCTAATGAGCTACTTACAAGACATGCGAAGCTGAATTGAAGAGTTTAAAAATGATAAAATAAAAAACAATTGAGAAAAACATAGAGATTTTAATAGTTTATTACTATACAAGAGTATCTTTAAGCTCCAAAAGATGTTGCTATTATGTCAATATATATAGAAAAATTATTACTTATAATTACTGATAGGATAAGTAGGAGGAACCAAACAATCAAATATCAAATCCATACTATGCTTCTTATCACTTGTTTCTTTGAAACGTATTGCAAAGGGAAACTAAGTATTTCAAACAGTTTTAAGAGTGCGGTGAACTATGGTCGATACAGCCAAAAACCAAACCGAATGAAAATATAAGGCAAGTGAGCAAAACAATATACGCAACAGTCTTATCGATTCACTTACTTTTCAACATTGCTTGGCTCGTCCGTCTCTTTCTAGCTTAGCTTAGTTGTCGCTTCGTTTGCATTCTATATCTGGATATGAGCATGTGTTTGTACTGCCTCACTTATATATACCAGAGCACAAACCGTGTTGTAATTAAAGAAGCTGAGTTGCTCGCTAATTTGTAGGCTGCCAAAATTAAACTTTTTTTAATAGCGAGAGTGAAATGAAATCATATACATCAATAATTCATATGTACATTCAGCATAGTGCATTAAAAATTGAGTGTAATTTTATGTCAACTAACCCTCGCATTTATGTGCATACTCGTACTCCTATCTATATAGATCAAAGTCGAAACAGATACGGAGTAGTATCGTTCTTTGCGCCATTGCGCAGCTATTTTATATCGTGCAAGAGCTGATAATGCCAGGCTAATAGATTATTTATAGAAAAGCAAAGCACTTGGAAACGATTCAAATTGTCAGAGAACCACAAAAATGCAATGCAACCGAGTGATGTATACTCCTACTGTTGCAACTTAAACTTGCCACAGAAAGCCTTCTATGTACGTCTACGTCGATGATAACCACAAGAAGTGCCATGTCGTTTGCTACTTTTAACACTATTCCCATTCGATTTTGATTCAATGAATGCACACTTCAACTCATCTCTCTCGACTCATTTAAGATGATTTCGCTTGTTCGTGAGTAATTTAAGTCAATGCGAACTAAACTGAACCAAAACCAAAGGCTTACTCCGACTTGCTCCGCTGTCTCTTGATGCATTTCATGCTGTTGCTGTTGCTGTTGCTGCTGCCTTGCTTCTAATAAAATAATTTCGAGTTGCTTCATTAAATTTTGCAGCAAAGTATCTGAAGCTGGACTGACTGTCCGGCAAGTGGCTAACTTAGCTGACTTGTTGTTTCTACGTGTACACTGCGCCATGATTGTGTGTGGAATATCAATTACTTATGCTAAACACCTGCTGCATTGGAATGTCTGGCTGGCTAGCTGGCTAGCTGGCTGACTGACTGACTGACTTGCTCTTTGGTTGGCTGCAAGTGCTGAGTGCATGCATGCCGACTCATAGATACACACCTAGCTACATACAACTATGGCAATTCAACTTCAATCGGCCATCGATGCTGCAAGTTGCCAGTTTGTGTTTTGAGTCTTTCGTTTTCTACAAACAAAAACAAAAACAAAAAAAAATTACAATTTTTATTCTTCATTCGACAATCAGTTCAGCTGCCGCTGCTTATGATCCACGCACTAGCAGATACAGCACAGGTGTAGATACTTTTCGAAATTAGATGTTTCCCAATTATTGTTTGCTTTTACTCCATGCCCAATCGTACAAAGTATATATTGAAAAACTTGATCCAAATATTCAGAAATAAAAATCAATTGTGCTCGACTACGAGATATCCTGTATGCAGTGAAACGATTATTATTTGAAATATTCGATTTGAAATAAAGTAGTCCGATCTGAAATAACAGTGCCAAAGCAAGAAATCTGAATAAACAGCGGTAATGGCATCAAAGCATACAAAACAGTTCGGGCTGCATCTCCTGGATGGATTTGAAAAACTAGTCTTGAACAATGGAACGCTAAATAGCGCAAAGTATCAAAATCATCTGCAGTTAAATACGTTTCCTTCCCTGTAGAAACACTTTTAACATTCTAATATTTCAAAATAGCTCAGCTCCTTGCCACATGGGATATTATTTTCAGTTATACTGTTAGATGTAGTAATCGATCCTGTTCTAGTTTTCGGTACGAATAATTTGATTGAAATCGATTTCATTAAAATGTTCTGTGTTGTCAATTTTGAAAGAATTTTACGATTTGTTTTCACTTCGTGCTGAGAACATGAATTTCAAAGTACCAATTTCCAATAATTCATTTATTTGATCCATTCCAATTTTGATTTTTACACCTCAAAGCATATTTGTTGAAAATAAAGATTTCGTTAATGAAATGGCAGATCTAACCTGAAATGACATCGAAAACCTCTGGTATATAATGATTATTTTAGTAATAAAGAGCAGATTTAGCATTTTTTTTTCAGAGCTGTGCAGTTTCAAAAAAGAAGTTTGCTGTTAGGCTATTGTCGGCTCGATCTATGCAAATCCGTCTGTCTGTCTGTCTATTTAAGTATTAGAAGTTTCCTCCTTACAAACTCACCACCAAATTTTTCGGTATTATCCAATAAAGAGTGTTTTTTAATGTGACAACACACAAAAAGTTTATCGCTTATGGAAAAGCATCTTTTTCTACATAATTGTTTGGCAAATCATCATGCAAGGACTTTAATTACAAAAACTTCTGTGATTGGACGCTTGAACGGTTGGAAGTCGGCTCACTTCTACCCCAATGGCTTTGTCAATAAGTCAAATTGTCATATTTGGTGCAAAAAAAAAGTCTAAAATCCAATGGAGATCCATCTGCTACCGAATACCCCGCATGGTTGGTGCGGTTTGTGGTCTATGAAGATTGTGGTCTATTTGGAAGCCAATATAAAGCGCACTATTCGCGAGATATGATCTCAAACGATTAAACAAATTGTGCAAAAGGGAACTTTCATGATACAGTTTGTCGGATGCTCCCGTGGCGGCCATGTGTCCGAAATCATTTTCCAGCATTAAAGCTATAAAATTATATACAGAGCAACAATTAATTGACTCATTCCATTTATTTATATTTTCATACCTATTAAAAACATACCCTGTATTTAGGTTTCGTGTGGAAACAAGCCTTCACACTTTTTCGTATTGAATATGAAACGCCCACTGTACGGGGAAGTCACACCTTCCCTTTTCAGTTTCTGTGTAAGTATGCATTTATTTTATCACAACTAAAATCAAAGTGAAATGTAGGCTTTGTTTGAAAAAACAAAAAAGTATCTATAGAATTATTAGTGTGGCAGATCACAATAGTTATATCTATTTTGAATACTATCTTATTCTACTCCCACTCGTAAAGTATCTGTGGACGTTGTATGAGCAACGTCCTGTGTGAAGAGTTTGAGTATATATACAAAGGACGCAGCTTCTTAGCAAACCTTACCACGACAGCCGGCGCTATAATTTACTCGTATATGTATAGTATGAACACCAATAGCTAGAACATATTGGTTTTGTGTCCGACGGTCACCATGATGCAATGAACTGCCTGCTCAGGAACCACTGGTGCAAAGAGAATCTACCTAATCGCCGCTCTAAATGTGACCATCAACATCATCCGAACGATACACGAGTATATGTATATGAAGACAATAAGAAATGTGCTCTTAGGTTCAGAGAATCTAATTGCTGCTTCACTAGATATACTACATGATACAGCTGTACTTCATGACAAATTTATCGACGCTCCTCTCTACTACAGAAGAGTGGGGCAACAAGTGGAACATTGGCACTCACAAGTTATCACTCAATACTATCGGTTCTATATCTATATACAAATAGGCAAGCGCAAATCATTCCGTACCCGCTTGATTTTTTTTTTTTTTGGGAAGAATGTAAAAAGAAGCACGGACGAATGTAATTTTTTTTCTAAAGTATTGCATTTAAGGTAGGTAAAAACGAGGTAACGCCCTTGGCCAATCACAAAGAGTATTTATCACAAAGTTCTCTCTCTCTCTCTCAGCTCTCTCAATTTGATAAAAAATAACAACGACAAATCAAACTGTGCGGCGGCATAGGAATAAGCAAACAATTGAAATTGGCGCCGCTGTATACACACAATGAAAAAGAGGAATATGATTTGGCCTCTTTTTTATTTACATCTCTCTATGCAGTTTAACGATCGAATAATTTAATAATGTAGCGTATTCCGCATATCTGCTATCTTTCTTGTTGCTTTCGGTTCCTTTGGTTTCAGGGGGAAGAATAGAGAAAAAATGTTATCTATCTCTTTCGTGCTCTAAAGGGAGATTCACATTGTAGAGCATGTCGAACGAGTTAGGCTCGAAACTGTTGTGTGCCCACTTGCAAACATGTGGTCGAGCATCAGTTGAGTGTGTTTTTTATAGTATTTTAGTTGGTAAAACTTTAAAATAAAAGATAATAATAAATATTTTAAACAAAAAAGAGATAGAATTGGGAGAACACTAGTAATCTTAAGGAGACTAGAAGTAGAAAGCTGTTTTCATTTTCCAGATTCTGCAAGCGTATGCTACAAAGCTATTGCTAGTGCCAATAGTGCACAATAGATATAGTTCGGTCGCAGTGCCAACTAACCTATATTAATATTAGTAAGCTATTGCTAAATGCTGCTAGTGACCAGAATACGATCGCTCATATTTGGGTTCCCAATCATATGAATTTTGCTACAAATGAATAAACAAGCATAGAATCTTCATCATTAACGACAACGATATACATACTTACCACCAATAATCCATTCTCAATCACTTTCAAAGTACTGCTAAGAGAAACTGAGATCCACGTGATATAAGATATCAAATCTAAAACCAGTGACCTTTCAACTAAATGTGGCAGCAACATATCTAAGTTTATTGCCACCACAACTTCCCAATTAACCAAAAAATTAGTTAAGCATACAGCAATTACTATAAATGGTAAAAGAAGTAACAGAAGCTGGGCACAACCGAACAACTACTTTGACACTACGCCGACTTCAATCAACTCTTCAATTAAACGCCCTGGAGGACATTAAGAATAACGGAGAGCGTCTCTAAAGCTTTTATTAAGCTCAACATGAGGTTATAAAAAAAGTTTATGTATTATAAACTTCTGGTGAGAAAATGTCTCTAAACGAAGCAATGCTCTAATTCAAATAGAACCACAGTATCCAACTCCAAAATATAACATAACCAAATCTAAGCTACCACTCCCTGCCGATGAATCAGTTGAAACAAATCGATGGAAGATGAGTAGCTTTATATTAATAAAATCACAGCATTGCATCGTAATCCGTGAACGCTGGAAATTCATGAGTGCAACTCGAAGCGGAAATATTGTATAATAAAAAAAAAAGATATCTCTATTGGTGCGTTGCTGTCAGATTGGTGTGCTGTGTTGCACTTCATGGACAACGCAATATTTTGCAGTGCCGCAATGGTCGCTTTATGGCACTTGAGTCGAAATCGCGAACACACAACACGCCGGATGCAGCCGAATCGTAAAATTCACCATCCGCAATCGAACGATAAAATTACAAGACAACACGTATGCCAAAGTAATGCAAAGCAGATTTGGTGGTGGTCCAGTCCAATCGGCTACACCCTATATGCTAGATGCGCGCCCACGTTACCAATTTGTGACTGAACATCGCATTGCATCAAGGAGCAGCCATAACAAATATGACTAATCCATTTTATGTGCTGTAATCCGACGATGAGCAATAAAAACTCAATTAATCTACAAAGCGATGTTATTTGGCATATCATAATGGAAATAGTCACTGACTTACAACCAGGCAGGCAATCAGCCAGGCTTCCAGGCAGCTTGGCAGGTTTCTTCTGAGGAAGCAGCAGGCAGTCCAATTCAATTCAGTTCAGTTCGTTCAATGCGAACCAGTTCCGCACTACGGCCATGGGTGCAATGTTCTAGTCGGTTGAACTGCTCAACTAATTTTAAATGTTGCAAGGCTCATTAGAAAGAAGTTCGCTTCTTGCTCGTCTGTGTGCATCTGGGCGCATTTCGCACTTTTCAATTTTGCACTAGTCTTCTGCACACGCATCATATTTAACGAAGCAAATGACTGGGCGTGAAGCACTGTCATATATTGGCCTAGCTTCATTTTGCGATCCTCCACTGTAAAATCTTCACAGCACTGCATCTTCACATAATGACACACTCACTCATTGGCCTAGCGCTGATTAACATCTAAGCTGCAGCTGAGACTTCGCTCCAATCGTGGAGAAGAAGACAATTCGTGAAGGTGTTGCTTACTTTGTAAGTTGTTGCTATATTATAATCTAGCGATTGAGCATCTTCGCGTACAGGGTTATTTTACCAGAAATGGAATAGGTCTGTTTGAAAAGCAAGCCAGAAAAAGAAGTTTTAATACTTTTAATACGCACCAAAAACACACACACACAGCGCAGCTTATGAGGGATAGGCGCCAATTCCAGTAGGCGTGGCAGATACATAAAATATTTATTTTACAAGAATTTTGACTGATCAAATATAGAGCAACACTATAATGGATCTCTGACGTCTCTTTCCGTGTTTTATATACCGTGTTGAGATTTTGTACGCCTTAATTGAATAACCCTGTATATCGAATCTACGAGGGGTACTGAATAAGTACTTAGCAAGACATATCAAATGAAATTTTGTATTATAAAATTTAGCTTATTACTCTCGTTTAGCTCTTGTCAGTTAGTTATAAAGCCTTAATTCACATTTTTAACGCAGAGCTACGTTTTTTTTTAAGTTTGAGTTGCTCTTGGTAGGTGCTCATGTAACGTATTTAGTTCCATTTGAGCAAAAACTATATCGAACAGAAAGGAATGAAGAATCGAAACTGAGCACCAACTAGTAAGAGACAGTACAAAAAAGGAAGTTGACATAAAGTTGACCTTTTAAAATCTTATAATTTGCAGAGAACCTAAGAGGTGCGTTGTACTTCTCAAGAAGGCGGAATAATTGTGTCTATGACACAGACCTCGGCAGCCCTAAGAAAGAAAACTTCCGCCTCAAAATCTTCAAATTTCATTCATAAAATTTAGTTTGATAAATTAAATTTAGAGAATTTGAGGCGAAAGCGTAATAGTCTCAACAACAAAAGCGCTTAACAAAAAGAGACGTCACGACAGTGACATCTATACCGCTAATGCGTTAGTTCTGGATTCATGGTTTTTGACCTCTAACATCTACATTTTATATTTAGTATTGACTAAAATGGTATATATACAGGGTGGCAAACTTAACCTGTATCATTTTTTAAAGTGTTTCATGTCGGTTGTTGTTCTTGTGCTCTACCAGGGTCTGTGGTTTGTCAATATAAACTTTGAACTTGAAAAAATCATACAGAAAAAAATCTTGAGTCGTCAAATCGGACGATCACGTTAGCCAGTCAAAATCACCGTTAGGTGAGCTGTGGCGTTGATTTGTTGACACCAAAAGTTGCCAGAAACTGAATGAAAAAATCCGTTATCATGGTCTGATATAATCTCCATTGACTGTGGTCATAACTCCAGCGTCATTTTCTAATAATAAAGTTCCGATGAGTCTTTATGCAGAAGTTCCGACCCAAGCTGTAACTCGTTGGTCGCGAAGAAGTTCCTCTTGAGAGAATTTCCTGAGAGTTTTCAGTGGCGTAAATCTGGAAACTTTATTTTACGTCTTGAATGTAAAGCTGCACGATAACCGCTCATTGTATTCTATTCCGTAGCACTAACTCGCTTGGACTAAAGCTTCAAACACGAGCTCGCATAAGCCGAGCTAAAAACATATTTTCCAACCAAAATATCAAAAATTGGGGGAATAGTGCGCAGACAAACACACAGGCAAACAGACAGACGAAAAGGCAGACAGACAGACAGACAGACAGACAGACAGAAAGACAGACTTATTTAGTTCGAATCGTCGTGCTAATCATGTACATATTTGTATACTTTATGGGGTCTCTGATGTTTTGCATTAAAGCATTGCAAACAGTGTGATGAATTAATTATTTTTAAAACTGCACTTACTCTGTGTCACAACATCATAACCATCATATATAAAAAGAAATATACTTTTCCATCTATTTCTAAACACCCATTGACCGGCCCTCGTTCATATACTGCCACTTTTGGTTCCATGAAAACTATGCTTCTGGATTGTTTACACGTTTGTGGCTAATTTGCTATAATTGCAATTTGCAAAACATTTTATATTCGCATTGCATTTAATAATCCAGTAGACCCGTACATTCCTCTATGTACAATAGCATCCCAAGCCATATTAGTCTACATACTCCTTACAGCAGTTATTGCTTTGCGTTTGGGGATTGATTGAAGCACTTAAACGAAGTAGCTCAGTTGCAACGTTGAGCAACTAACTTTATCGATATCGCATCAATATCCAAATCATCAGAAACAACAACATCATAACCATCATCAGAAGCAACATTATTATTATGAGAAGTTGATAGCTACTACCCTTCCAATCTACTCCATCTGGCTCAGTTACTTTCAGAACACACAACCCGTTTCGATCCCTCTGGGTTTTCGATACAAGTGAGACTTGATTCGTTCATTCGTTCGTTCGTTTAAATATTTGTGGTGCAGCTAAATGCTTAGTAGCTTGCCATTAAATATTGCTAGAGATATTAAGTTCCAATTAATTGCAATTTCATTTGTACATATTGTATCAAAACTGTGAAGGTAGATAATATACTATCGTAGACTTTAAATACCTACATTCATTTTCTCCAAAATGTATTTAAAATTATGTAACGCATTGAAGAATAATTTGGGAAATACGCTGATATATAAATACACATTAAATAGTATAGGCGAAAACAAGTAAGAGCTGAAGTCGAGCTGCTCGACTATATTATACAGCGTTGGTATAAGAAGTAATGGGACGGATTATATGGAAAAGTGACTATTCGTCTCAGCATGCTCAGACCGATTGGGATCGAAGGAAGGAGAAGTCAGCTTAAAAACGTCATGCACATAAAGTCACGACAGGTTTTTCCGTGGAACTCGTTTTCAACTCCCGTGCAAGATACTGCAATGTTTAATCGACGAGCAATTGTACATTCGATGCCATATATTTTTCTGGTAGATTTTGGTTTGCTTTTGGAATTCGAAAATAGCCTCAAACTGAGTACAAGGGAGAGTAAACGATCAAAATGTTTGAGTATATTACTTTGAAATCTCACTCCCCTTTTATCCAGTTTTCTAATTCTAAAAATAAGTATGTAGAATTTGATGGTTTAGGCTCTAGTATGTATGATTGACACAGTTGCACATGTGCATACAATTGTATACCTATCTACGTACATAGCAACTACAAACACTAGTATGTATAGCCTGCCTATGTCTTTTCAATCGACCGCACTCTAGCAATAATTTTATACATTATGGAGTTTATGCGTTTGTTGTTATTGCTATTGCTACAGGTGCTTGTGCCATCGAGCCCAACAACATTATATCTATAGCCATGGGTGCTTGGCACACGGTATATCAATCTGAGGTGTGGGACCAATAGTACCATCTTTGCAGATAATCAAGCGTGGAGTTCGACGATGCTACGATACTCTTCAATAACTTCTTCAATAATCGAATACAAAGTACCGAAGGTAATGGAATGGCGGATGAGCTGGCGAGGACTGGATCGGGAACTTCCTTTGAAGATCTGGAACCTTTTTGCGGACTTATCTGAGCTAACTCAAAATAGAAATTCTTACAACATTCTTGACTACGACAGGCTGAACAAATAGTTCGTTCCATACACCCAAAAATCAAAGCACATTTCAATAGGTCAGACATGAGGTTGCTCATGGGCTACATGATTGGTCATCACCGACTGAGATATCATCTCAACAAGCCAAGTCTCTGTTCAGAAACAGAGTGCAAACTCTGTTTAGATGATATCGAAACTAGCCTACATCGAACAGATTAATAGCCTTTATACGTCGTGCGACAATCGCAACAGCTACAAATAGAAAGTCTATCACCAACATAATAGCAAAGCGCATACAAAGTATAGTACATAATGATCCATCTCTTTCGTGCTCGCGAGTCTTATCAACATTGCTATCGTTTAATATTGGTGTGTGTGTGTGTGTGTGTGTGTGTGTGTGTGTGTGTGTGTGTGTGTGTGTGTGTGTGTGTGTGTGTGTGTGTGTGTGTGTGTGTGTGTGTGTGTGTGTGTGTGTTTGTATGTTATGTAAAGCCTATGTATGTTTGATTCGTTGTGTGAGTAACAATTATTTAATTTAATTCACAACTATTTAATGTGAAGATCTGCAAATGAACGTCTTTCAAATGGTTTATTTTCTGTCAAAATTCGTTGAACTCGGTTCTGGCTTTGAGCGTAGATTCAAGGCTTGATTCAAGTCAAGATTCGTAGATTCGAGTTCAAATTTGTATTTTAATCTGGGATCGAGCTAAATTCGAAAGATCTAGTTCTGAATTCGAAAGTAGATTCCAAAACATGGATTCATAGATTGGATTCGATTACTACGAAAACTTCCAGAATGCGGAATTTCGAATCCGAGTATTAGAAAATTTCTGCTAAACATGAAATATAACGAACAATTATGATCGTATATAGTATATATTACGTTGCGAAGAAAGAAATTTTAAGGTTAACTTATAGTATAAGGTGTGTCTACTATATCTCATACAAAAGCTGGCACAGAAGCACATGAATAAGATTTGTTTTGTTGAATTTATTAACAGGTTGTGATCGGTTGCTATTTATAGCTGTAATATCTCTTAAACAAAGTGTTATAAACTAGGCGATTAGCGCTGAGAGAGATGAACAGATCGACATTGAGCCTTTTCTAAGTGGATTTAGGTTTGCGGTTGCAAATTTTCAACGATGCGCTCCTGGCTTGTTGGCATATCGTGCCTGGAAGAAAAAAAAAAAACACAAGAGAACATATGGCAAGTTACTTCGTCGTCTAATAAATGCTGGACAATTTCTTCGTTGTATCAAATTATTTGCCAAAATTTTCATTATTGTCGAAAAAATAAATGAAAACAAATAAGCTGCTTAACTGGAGCCCTAACCTAACTCGATGATAACTCCGCACTATGAAACTGTGTCTACGAAAATCGTTGAACTCAAGAACAGTTAATCTAACCCAATGAATTATCTCACAATGCTGTGTGAATACTACATCAATAGATATAAATTCCAGCTAAGTAAGTCGTAATTGAAGTGTGTAGTGCTTAGAGAATTTTGTTTCAAGTACTAAATTTTAATGTGATTTGTCCGAAATGAAACAAAGAGCTGTCATTTTGTGAAACTAGCGAATACGATGGGACACATTTCTGTGAAGTTTAGATTCTCACACAATTAAAATCAGCTTAAATTAAAAAGCACTTTTACAGTTTCACACTTTTCCTCGACAGCGCAATAATAACAGCGTAATGCCTAAGTAGCCCACAAAACCTACAAAAAAAAAAAAACTAACAAACAAAAAAACTTCAAAATTAAGTAGCAATGAAAAATTACCTCCAAGCTAAGCTAAGCTGAACTGAAGTGAGCTGAACTGAACTGAGTTTACCCACGATCGCTTGCGTCTCAAGCGCTATCGAGCAAGCAAATCTTAAATTCCAAACAAATAAATGCCGTCATTATCAGGCAGAGAGCAGCATCGTAAATGTAGACTATCTAAAACTATCACGTTGACTGAGTGACTGACTGACTGACTGACTGACTACCTGGCTACCTGGCTGTATGGCTGGCTATTTAAGACGAAGCCAAGCGGAAAGTGTAAAGTGAGCTGCTGGAGTTGCTGCTGGAGTAGAGCAAGTGTATTCGCTTGCGTATAAGTAAATGACTTATAATTGATATTCCAAAAACGGATAAGCATCAATTGCCCGAACTATAGTCAAAGCGTAGCGCATTGGCCTCTAAAGTGAATCAGTTGTGGTGTGATGGCTATCACCAACAACAAAATCATCGTCTTCGTCATTGTCGTCATCATCATTATAAGTAATAAACTTGGTGGCAGTAGTTGATCTATAGATCTTGGCAATAGATGCTAACTATATAGAACATTCCGCTCCACTCCACTCTTGGCTATGTAATATCTAATAATGATGTTGAAGTTCTTGTTGTTGTTTTTTTTTTTGTCTGGTAATTGCCATCTGGTAAATTATTCAAGAAGTGCACATGCCGCTATCATGCCCACTATAACTATTTTTTATTACTCTTCAAATATAGTGTGAATTGTACGAGTATTTTAATTTTTGCAACGGAGTTTATAACGCATTAAGTGAAGCATCGGAGAGGAAAAAAAGTGTGTTACCTACTTTGTCGACTTACAGTTTTACTTGCATTGGTTTATTGTAAGAAGTTTTGAATCTGTGTATGGAGGTTTCTTCTTCAGCCACAAGTCCTGAAACAAACCACACCCCCATTATTGAGTTTTTGTAACAATATTTGTTGTGGTTTTTTTTTTTGTTTTAGACCGGGAATAGAATCGAAATGTATTTCGGTTTTGGTTTCGATTTTGGTACGTACCGAAACGTGTTCTTCGGTAAAAGGTTCTGTAACGGTTCCAATTTATTTCGGTTTTCGGTTGCGGTACGGATCTTGAATTTAAGGAATGGTATATCAAAATTCTTCAGAAAAAAGAAGAGAATAATTGTTATGGAGAACGTTCCAAAAAGACAATACTTATATCAAATTAATAACATGTTATTTGAATTTTTCGAAAAAACCAAAATATTCTTTATTCAAAAGTAAGTGAATAAAAACCTACTTAAATTTTTCTACTCTTCACACATAGTGTACAGAGTATTACAATTTTGTCACGGTGCTTGTAAAACAATAAACAAAGCTTCGGAGATTCCACGAGACGAAGCTATATGAATCAAAACTAATCCCTCAGTTTTAAGATATCAATCTAAATCTAAATCTATCCGGTACGGGTACGTTATATTTCTTTCAGATCGCTATAACAAAATGGTGCCACACATAGTATGAAATGGTATTTGTCTGAAAGTTTGTAAAGAATTAAAGGAGGCATCGTAGGCCCCATAAAGTATATATATTCTTGATCAGCTCGACGAGACGAGTTGATCTAGCAATGTGCGTCTGTCTGTATGTATGTTTTATAATACTATTTAAAATTTCATGTGAATGGTATTAGAGCTTCGGTTCAACCGAAGTTAACGATTTTTCTTGTTTTGTTTTCGAAAGTAATTTTTCAAATTTTCCAGATTCATTCAAATTTGAATCATTCCTTTACAGCTTTGGTCTGGATCCTTTCTGTATGAATGAAAACTTTCAGCTTTTAAGATATCGATCTGAAAACGAGTGTGATGACTTCTTATATTTTTATGCTGAATATACAGCACAATTATCTTGCCACGCCCAATTGAACATGTAGCCCCCAAGAAACCCACCCTGCACTTTTCGGTTTTTGTAAGGAAAACATTTTATTACAAACAATATCAAATTGAATTTTAATATGGTGGTTCCTAAGAGTATTAAAACTTCGGTTTCACCGAGTCAAACTTTTTTGTATTTTCTTTATTTTTTTTAGTGATTTTCCACTTCTACGCTTGCGCATGGTAACTCAATTGATTGCGAATATGCGCAAGAGCAACGACAACAACAACAATGGCAACAATGGCAACCTCAACGTTAGCAGCAATTACGTGCCTTGCAACACTAAACCGCTTAAATACGGGTTGAGAACCGACGGGTGCAACAATTTATGCAAGCGCCCAATTGAAAATTAACTTATCACTAAAAATAGCTGAACCCAAGCAAAACCGAAATGAGCTAAGCCATGTGTCGAACCTGTAAGAGACAATGTGTGTCAAATGGAAAAACAGAGAGATAGAGAGAGAGAGAGAGAGAGAGAGAGAGAGATTTATGTGTGAGAAGTACTTTTGAGATATTTTGAAGGCCTCCATTTGAGTCAATTAATAAAATATTTTTTCAATTTTTACTAAAAAAAACTATTTTATAAATTTTCTACAACAAGAACACTTCCAAGTAATTCTGAGAGAGCAGTCTTCAAAAGTTTTCCAACAGTGACCGAAAATATCATAAATAAGAGACCACTAACGAACAGTTCGGTTCAAATTGATGTTCCTGAACCATTGAGATCAAATCGTACGTTGTTAAGCACGATGAATACAATACAAACGCTTGGAGTAACCTCTGTTACCAGAAGAATTATCATACTGTCCAAGAACTGGGGATGGCCGGAGTAAATAAGAAACATTGTTTGAAATCTTGAAGCTCACTGTATTTAAATTTACATAGTTGATGTACGCGTATTTGCTGAATCTATGGCTCGAGTAAAGACTCTTAGGATGGGTGCATATTGATGTCTCGAAGTCCAGCGTTTCTTCGTAAATTTATTTAAATTTTAGAAAGTTTGTCGGTCGTCATAATCGATGGCTAAATTGAAGAATTTTATTTTATACTTCTCACACATACTTATTTTGATACGAAGTTTTTGAAGACCCAAAAGGAAGCGCTACAAAAAGTGTATATAGCTAGTCTCGATCAGCGAGCTGATCGAGACTTCAGCTATATACACTTTTTGTAGCGCTTCCTTTTGGGTCTTCAAAAACTTCGTATCAAAATAAGTATGTGTGAGAAGTATAAAATAAAATTCTTCAATTTAGCCATCGATTATGACGACCGACAAACTTTCTAAAATTTAAATAAATAAAGCTGAAATATACGTGTATGTTAAATTCATATTGTAAATACAGAAACTCATCGCTCCGTTATCATTCAAACTTACTAAAAATCGGTATGGAGCCTGTCTGAGTCAGCATTCGGGCAGGATATCCAAGTCGGCATGCCACGGCCTATTCAAAAAGTAATTCCATTCAAAACTAAAGCCATTTTTGGATTTTTGTACAAACAACTTTTTGTTTACAATCAATATTAACTTCAAATATACAATAGAGGCTTGTATGAACCTATGCTTAGTATTTGGATAAATGGGCGTGGCACGTTCACTATTCTGGGAAGTCTCATCTTATATGGCAAACTTGATATGGACGAACGATTAGATGTTGCCTTCATACAAGACCACCACCCACTTTGTGGTTTTTGTAATTGAAACTTCACTTTTGTTGCGCTGACTACTTAAAACTCGAAGAGAAAGGAACGTGTAAAAATTATGATAGCTTTGGTTCTACCATGCTTAACGTGTTTTATTATATTTATGAAGTACGGGCCCATGCAAACAGATCTCTGAGCACAACAATAAAATGTGCGTATTGATCTATCATATATTTTTTGCTGTCAGTGTTTGTTGTGGTACACGCTTTGTTGCAAGATAGACAGAGAAAGAGGGAAAGTGAGAGAGTGAGAGACCAAGAGTTGAATTTGGGTACCAGAGTGAGAGAAAGAGCCAAATGTGTGTATTTTATGTGAAGCATGTGCGTGTGCTTTTTTGCTTCAACAGATGAGTGAAATTTGTTGAGCAAAATATTGGACGTTCCTTGTATTTTAAAAAATATATTGGGACCATGAATTAATAATGTGCGTTTCACACAAGAGGCCGCCAGTATATGAACCAATATTCGAGTTTCCAATTTGTTGCCGCTAAAAGCTATTGTCACTAAGCGTCTTTAGCAGCTTGCGTCATTTGTTTGAAGCGTAAGCAAAAATACTAAATATTGCCTCCAACATGTCGAATTTCGTACCAGATAAAGGGTTTTTGCGTGGAGTTCTTCTTCATTACTTTACAATAATATGATAAAGGGTTTTTGCGTGGAGTTCTTCTTCATTACTTTACAATAATATGAAGAAAAGTGCGGCCGAGGGTCATCGAATTTTATTGTAAGTTTACGGCGAGCATGCTCTATCTGAACAATCGTGTCGAAGGTGGTTTGGTCGCTTTAAAAGATATGATTTTGTGCTCGAACATAAGGAACGGTCGGGTCGACTCAACAATTTTTGAAGACGAAGCATTGGAATCATTGCTCTATGTGGACCAATGCCAAACGCTTCACGAGTTGGCAGAATCATTGAGAGTGGATGAGTCGACAGTCAGCAAACGTCTAAAAGCCATGGGACAGCTTCAAATGCAAGGAAACTGGGTGCCATACGAGTTGAAGCCACGCAACGTTGAAAGGCGATTTTTCGCTGGTGAAAAGCTCCTCGAGCTCCAAAAAAGAAAGAGTTTTTTTTGCAACGCACTGTGACTGGCGATAAAAAGTGGATCCCTTACGACAATTCCAAGCGCAACAAGTCATGGGTTTTGCCCGGACAGTCATCAACATCCTTCGCAAAGCAGAATATTCATGGCGTAAAGCTTATGCTCTGTAATTGGTGGAACCAGCGCGGCGTGATCTACTACTGCTCAAACCGAATGAAACGATCACAGGCGAACGCTTTCGGACTCAACTTGTGCGTTTGAGACGCGAACTGAAGCAAAAACGGCCGGAATGCGAAGAAAGGCACGACAAAGTGATTTTGCAGCATGACAACGCTCGGCCAAATGTTGCAAAACCGGTCAAGACCTACTTGGAAACTCTGAAATGGCAAGTTCTACCCCACCCACCGCGTATTCACCAGACATCGCTCCTTCCGACTACTAGTTGTTTCGGTCGATGGCACATGGCCTGTTCCAGCAGAAGTTCACTTCGTATGAACAATGCAAAAAATGGGCCGATGATTGGATTGCCTCGAAAGACGATGCGTTCTTCCGAGCTGGTATCCGAAAATTGCCAGAAAGACGGGAAAAATTTGTGGCCAGCGATGGACAATACTTTGAATAATATATTTGTAACCATTTTTCCACAATAAATCCGTAAATTTCGAGAAAAAAAAAACGCTTATTATTAATTCAATCTATACTTTGCAATATACTTTCCAATATATACTTTGCACATGAGATACATCAAAATGGTTGTATACTGTGAGCTTAAACTTAATATTGTATACATAACTATTTTATCTAGATGTTAAGAACATATTCAAAAATTACTAAAATCGGCCTGATAGAGTTTTCTTTTAAGGTTTCCACGTATAATTACAACAGTCATCAATGAAAGCTTTCAACTTTTATAGATACCAGTTTTTTTTTTTTATTACTTAACACCCTGTATTTATCGTACATAGTATCAAATGAGACCAATACAAAATTGATCCACTTCTCGTGAACAAAAAAATAAATAAATCTAGGGTGCAGCAAGTGCAAAAAAAAAAAAAACAAAAAACAAAAAAATTATGCTCCATAAGATTTCAGAGCAAAAGCAAAATTAGTTGCAACATAATGTGGCAATTGTTTATTGTGAAACTAGATTGTTGTTGTTGTTGTTTTTGTTGTTTGTGTTGTGTCTGTATCTGCAAATTTGAATGCATTATTTTAGTTTAGTTAGATTAAGTGGAACTTTCTCAGCCTTTAACTGTCAACAACATAAAATACGAGCAAAACAGCAGGTGGCATTGTGTTGTACAATTCGCTCTGACTGACTGGCTCATTTATCTGCTCGCATTTCAGATACATGGAACAATGACGAGTCTAAGTCTGTAGCTAAAACTGAAGCTGAAGCTGCCGCTGACGCTGAAGTTGACAGCTGGATTCTAGGTCTAGGACGGAAGTCGACTGAGTCGCTTGTTTTTTTTTTCTTTCTTGTTTTTTTGTTTTTACTAATAATAGACATTATTTTTCCTCAAGCGCGCATCAAATTTGCATACAAATATTAAAGTACCTGGTAACTACTGAAAGAAGTAGAAGAAAAAAGCTGCGCATCCGAATTGAAGCTGATTAAGTTGCAACGTGTGGCACGGCACGCATGCGCAGCACGGCATAGCACAAAGGAGGGTGCCACAAGTGGCACATTTCTGGCATTCTTTGGTGGCAGCAAAAAACTTCAGAAGCAGCGCTAAATAAATTGTCTTTAATCGCAGTTGGCAACTTTATTTTACCACCGCTGACTGCTGTTTGCTGCTGCCACTCTTTGTATGCACACTACATTTGTAGTGCGAAAAAATATATTATCAGTTTGGCGAAAAGTTTGCTACTCTCTTACTAATAGTACATTTGTATGCGTATCTACATGCTCATTTCGTGTCAATATGGAGACACACAACACATTTGATATATGTACATACATACTACGAACTAACTGAACTAATCAAACAGTAATGTATGTTGTTGTTCTCTCATTATCTTTATCTCCGCTCCATCAATCGAACAGCGGTTACGTGACATCTCTTTCATTAGACAAGGCAAAGAGAATAATATTGTTCAAAGATCACTGTTTACTCTTGTTGCTTACTGCTATGTCTGATGTGCCCACTGTTTTCCTTTCACTCGACATCATCGCTTGTAGAAGCTTTAGCTTCACTTCGTATATTTATTTGCTTTAAATGCTGTGGATTTCACTTAAAACTTAACAGCACTTACAATTCGCAAATCATTTTTACATATTCTTTCACTAAGTTATTACTGATTTGTCGTTTGATAATGATTTTGTTTACTGCTCAAGATTCAAAACATACTAAATAGCTACTCTATATTCTCCATAGGTCTTGATCGAAATATTATAGAATAAAGCTGCCAAACAAATATCTATGGTTAAAATAAAGACGAGCGTAACACCTAAATCTTTTTCACCTCAAAATCTCAAAATTTAAATCATAAAATTATAAAACGAAAGAGATTTCTGTGTCAATAACTACTATATAAACAGGGTACCGTCTTAGTCGAGCTTCGATAATTTTCGATGCAGATGTGTTTCTTATATTAACTTCCCAAACATATTCAACATAGTATTTTGTTGGACTTCCAAAACTTATAGCACCTCTACCAATCCAGAAACGAACCATGATTGGTTTTAATAAAGGCTGTTCAAGTTTCGGTTCTACTGAATTTAAATTTTTCTTTGTGGCTTTATTTTTCCCATGTGGCAACAGCAACAGCAACTGTCGGTGTCGATGTCGGTGTTGGCAACGGCTGCGCCGTGCTGCCAACCTATAATTTGTCGCAGTCAACGCGCAGCACGATGGAACGGAATGAAACGTTGGCGCTTACGCAAGCGCAAGGCAACTCTCGTGATTTAAGCCGCCAATTGGCCAACTAACTGCCGGCCGAGTTAACAACAGCTGTCAGATTAGCGAGCGTGCATTTCTATACAAACTATACAAAGGGTGGAGAGGGGGTTAGGGCAATGCAGTTTAAAATTGACTGGGGCAAAGTTTGTTGTGCGGCATTTTGTGGGCAGCAAAGCCAGTAATCAGCAACAAATCAACGCCAAACGCAACAAATGCCAACGACTGTGAAAATAACAACAACAACAACAACAACAAATATTTATAATGAGGTAATTTAAGCGAATTGAGGCAGAAATAAAAAGGACTGAGTTTAATCCATATATTAAGAGAAAGAGAGAAATAGTAGAGTGAACCATATCGATGGAAAAGCGGAAGCAGTTTATAGTAGTGTGATCATAGTTTTATGAAATATGTGCATACTCGTAGACCTACATAAAACGTTTCCATAAATTAATGGAAAGCCTCATTGTCTTCAAGATTCGGCTAAAAACATTAAAGTGAAAGTTAACATTGGTGTAACCGAAGTATTACCACATCTTACCAAATATACAATAGTACATTACACCTTTTAATAAGTTGAAATGGCGCAGTACTACAGAATATACCGTATTTGAGTATCATGACGTAACTTGTTTACGGAGATGCGGCGAATCTTACAGTTTCTTATTAGTAGACCATATACATGCTTTTCTCCCAGTCTGATCTTGATAACAATTTAACATCGAATGGTTTCTTGAAGTTTAGAAATGAATTGTAGTAATCAGTAAATCCTTACACTGCTGGGCATAGCGACTCCCCCAATGCGACTTATTTCGCTTTCTGCTTTGCTCAGTCTCCATACTTCGCATGGAGATCAATGGGCAGTAAATGCAGATGGTATTTAGGGCATCGATCGGACATGTTCTGATGGCATCGTAACATTCACACATGCCGCTCTCTATATTATCTGATATATTGCGGGTTTCACTTTCGGAAAGATTTTCATATTAATATTCAAGTTTGGAACGATTTCAACTTTTTTCATTCCAAATATGAACAATGTATCATTTTATCGAATTCACATTCGTAAACTATTTAAATGAAGTGTATACCGGAACAGGCCTGTGTATCGTAGAGTTTATCCAAAAAGTAATTTTAGTGTTTTTTGTTTTTATGAAGTGACTAAACATTGAAGCTCGCTCGGAACTAGGAAGTCAGCTTACGAACTCATGGTCACTCAGTCGCCGCCGGTCATGCGGTTAGTGAGTATAGTTTCGTTTTCTCACAGAAAAACAGAGGAAACATTATTATCTCAACGTTCCATCCATCACTACATTTCTCGAAGTTTGAGCTGGGATAATCGATTCTATCTCATGAAATTTTGAGTTAGAATTTCTTTCAATGGAAATTTCCGGACCATTTGAAAAAAACAAATTTAGATTTGGGTGAATCTTACGTTAATCGCTATAAAATATTTCAAACAGTTCCAGATCAATGGTATATATTCTGCTAGTAAATCTATGGTTCAAATAATAATCGTCAACAGCTTTTTTTTCTTTCAGGCTTAGGCTACGAAATGCATTTAAATAAAGTTAAATAATGTGTGTTTTTTCTTTTTTGAGCTAGCCTAGTTTTTTTTTTATAAATGGACAATCAGCTGTCAGATCGGCATGTGATAGAACATTGGAAATGTTAAATCGGTACAATTTTTATCGTGGAGTACTACATAGCAAAAGAATGAAAGAGCTGAAATCGTGAAACTTTATTCAGTCTTCAGTTTCGCTATAACAACGAAGCACATTTTAAGCTGTTTGAATGTTTTAATACGCAGAATGTTCGCTATTGGGACACTCAAAACCCCCAACTAATTCATAAGATCACTTTACATACACCAAATTTTACTTGCTGGTGCGGTATGTGTTCAGAAGGAGTCATTGTGGCCCGTACATTTTCGAAGACGCGCAACAAAGGAATTATTGAAACGGATGTTCCCCAATAAATCGATTGGTTTCAAAAAACCGATTAGACTCCGTCTGACTTTTTGTTGTGGAGAAAGAAAAAAACACCCTGTATTTGTGGAAAGATTTTCATAGTATGAACAGCGTTTATCAAATATGTATGTACAATATATGAAGTCATTGAGCTCATATTCACTACAAGTGTGGCTAAGTATGTATTAACTTCGATGTAAAAAAAAAGCCTTTTGTAATAAATGTGTTCTATTTAAATATTTGAATTGCATTAACATATATACTAGTACGTTCATTGCGCCTTACTTATTGCAGACAGCTCAATTGTTCAAATTGAAATTGGGTATATTGTGCCACACTGAGAATTGTGTCAAGCAACATTTGAATCAACGATCAAGTGAAATGGTGATTAACTTATAAACTAACAGACAGACAGTAAGATGGACAGACATTAGCTGGCTTGCCACCTACAAGAACAATAATAAGTACTCGTAAGAACAGAAATATATTGTTGGCATAAGAATTGTTGCATGCATAAGAAATTACAGCAAAATATGTTGCAGCAAACAAAAGAAACAAGAACGAACGCTCAGTCGACCTCGAGATACGCTCTATCTTGTTTAAGGCTACTTATATGAAACATAGATTATATTCTTTGGTGATTCGATCATGGCATATGCAGGATAATTTATTATTTGAATTAATTAAAAAGAAAAACAAAACATTTTCAACAAAAAAGTGAAAGTCAAGTTTGTATGGAGACTATCCTTACAGTCGTTCGAACTGGGCCTACATGGAATATTGTGTTATGATTAACGTAATATACACCAAATTTGGCATATCCAGCTTAATTAAGAAAAAACAAAAAAAAAATGTCATACAAAAACTTAAAAATGGAAGTCAAATTTTGTATGGGAGCTACGCCTTACAATGGACCGATCAGAAGCTATGCAGTATATTTTATTAGGATTTACGTTAGATACACCAAATTTGCAATAAAGAAAAAAGTGTACAAAGAGTAACTTAAAAATGGGGGCAGATTTGTATGTGGGCTACCCCTTAAAGTAGGGTTGGCATGTTATCTATTTCTTATAGTCTACAGAATAGCATGCACATAGTATATGTATGTACATTCTAGGGTCTAACACGCCTCCTTCTGCCTGTTACATATATTTACACAAAAACTTAATATACCCTTCATAGGGTATATGGGTACATGGTATAAAAAGCGTCGGCGGCAAGTAGGAAAATAGCAAACAATCTGAATTATTTGACTGCAATATAGTAAATGCAGCAAGCGAGATAGAGCTAGTGTGTAAAAGAGAGAGAAAGAGAGAGATAAACAAGTAGATGGGCGAATAGTGTGGAATGCAGCGGATACATGTATGCCCATTCGTCCATTCCGAGCATATATACATATGTGTTGCATGCAACAGGTGGCAACTCATTACTTTTGCTGTTACAATTGCCAGACGTCTGTGCAACCATACAAACAAACTCTACTCATAGATACATATGCATACACACATCCGCTGCATATGTGTGTGTGTGTGTGTGTGTGTGTGCGTGTGTGTGTGTGTTTGTATACCTATGTGCAACATTTGTGTATGCAACACTCTATGAAAGCTTATGTTTAACTTCAGTGCTTTGTTGTTATTGTTGTTGTTGCTGCAGTTGCACAGTGTCAGTTTGTGCAGCATTGCAGCATGTCGTAAATTTGTTGCAATTTATTGTGCTTTCGTTTATTTCTGTTGTTGTTGCTATTATTATTGTTACCACAGTACGTATGTTACCCCACATATATCTCATCACAACCCCCCCCCTCCCCCCACTGTGTGTTTTTTCTTATCAGCAACATTGGGCTGGCTACCCTACCGACTTTATGCATTACAATTTCATTGTTAGTTCGCTTATACACTTTACATATACATAGTCGCTTTTTTCTCGAGGTTCCATTTTCCGACAGGGATTAAAGTATTACAAATTGCTCAGATCTGGCAACTCTACTGTCAGTGTGCTTAGTTTGGTTTGCCATTTTGTCATGCGTAGACTAACAACGCTTGCAAATCAGGGAATAGAAATCCAAAAATTTGTTTCGATTTTTGGAAGAAATCCATTTTTTAACAGTCAAAAGCGACTTGAAATTTATAATGTCCTGGCTTCTTATGGAAGAACGCTTCACATACATATCAAGGGAGGCATACTGCACACATTTAAGGGTAGCCCCTAGACAAACCCACCATCAAAAATTGTACCTAATATCAATTTTAATTGTGTTTTATATTAATTGTGTGTCATATATATACAAATGGGTGTGATTCCCATTTGAATGGGTAGCCTTCTACTTTCATGTTTAGAATTTAGCATGAGAAATATTTTCGTTAAAGGCAAAATCTATTGAAAATTGACGGAGGCTTCACATGATTATCAAGGAACGCAAACTTTCCAACTCGTTGGATAGGCACATTTATGGTACGTAACGCTGGTACCCTTTTATACCATGGACTTTTTTTTTGGACAAATATTGTCTGAAATCTAGTATAGAGCATCAGAGTCAATGTGCCACCCCCACCATTCTGAGTATAAACTGGTTATTGAATTTGTATGCTTCATTAAAGTCCAGAAGTCAAAATCAAACCGTGTTATGAGAAAGTATTCAGCTTAACACGGAAAAACCACAAAGTAGACGTTTGGGGCTGATTCTAAATATGGTTACACCCATTAATATAGACGAGTTTGTGAAGCTTCTATTATTAGGAGCCAGTATATTTAGTTTTATGTTAATATTACAAAAACCACAAATTGGGTTCTGAGTTTGTATGCTTATTACACCCTAAAAGTACGCAGAATACGCTCATTAATATAAATCTGAAGTTTCCGTACCAAAAATGCGAATCGAATTTTAAATTAATCAGGCGTGCATCCAGAACACAATCATAGGAAGGAAACTCTACTAAAAAAAAAAAATAATTAAAAAAAAAATATAACCGTGAAAAACCAGAGAAAGCAAGACGGTCCTTTTATACTAATTTTATATGCTATTTTTTTTTGCCTATTATTTTATAAAAAGAAGCGAAAAAAATACTTTTGTACTGAACAAAAATTCTGTTGGTAGTAGGGGGGGGCGTAAGTTCCCCAGTTCCTTCTCCCTGGATTCGCCAATAAGTTAATATTTAGTGTATTAAAACTGTTTTTAATAAAAATCCGAAAAATGTGTGGTATCGATAACAAGTGCGATAGCAACGGCAACAATAACAATGTCCATGCAACAAAACAAAAATCTTCAAAGTGGCAGCAACTTCGAAACGTGTCAACAAAATAGATGCACTGCACGAAATATTCTAAACAATTCGCAGTGTGAAAGACTATAAGAATAAATTATCTAATAAATAAAACTTTTGACGAGTTTAAAGTCAAGTGACGAAAGCGTACTTGTAACTCAGAAAACTGCTGATATCAATTTTGTGACGAAAGGTTTATATTTTTCATTTGTATTGTTGGGATTGATTGCGGATACTTTTTTTTAATCAATTTTTGAGATATCTGACTAAATATGCCACGCCCAAATTTATGTGTAGCTGCTGTATAAACCCAACACACACTTATAGGTTCTTGTATGAAAAACTTATACTACTAAGATCACTATTCACTTGATATTTAAAATGGTGGTTTTTTATGCACAAAACCCTTAATTTATAAATTAATGGGCACGTTCCGCTCAATTTTTCATAAGTTGTGCTATAAAATTGGAAATTTCGTAAGAATTGTATCAAAGCTTCGGTTCTGCCGAATTTAAAGTATTTTCTTGTTACTAAAATTATGCATCTATGCAACTAGGGCACCGATGTCCTGCATCGGTTAGATTTAACGTTTATACTTTGGGTTTCTGGCTTCGCATATTTATGTATAAAATAAACCTGAACAGTTCTTAAAATGCATCGTAATTTTAACTAATTTGTCATCGATCTTCTGCAAATGATGCGTTTAATGGAAAGTGAATTTAAATAGCGAAATTCTTCCAAAAACGAATAACAGAACAATTTAATAAAATCACTTTCTCAAATTCTTTCCGAAGTGAAAACTGAAGTAGGCTCTGATAATAATGCTTTGATTCATAAGTAGTCTAATTTTCTTACTTTAAAGCACAGCACGTTCTTTCTACGAATAATACAAAAAATAAAACGAAAATAAATTTAAAACGCAAAAGCGTCGTTATATTTTTTATAGTTATGAATCCTCGCGAATCAAGTCGCGAATCCGTTGCAGAGACAACTTCTTCGAGTGATCAACAATCGTCCAGTACCAGCTATGTCCCATCATTTACTGGAAGTGAGCAACCAAAATTTGTCTCAAAGCATTCCAACCTGTATAAGCAAACTCCGCTGGGCAGTGAGTTGTCTTCGTATGTAAGTGACTACGGCTACAACTTATCAATAGCGGGATCGAGTACGACTACTAAATTACCATCATCCTCGAGTACGACTACTCCATTACCAAGTGACCAAGGTAATTGATAGCCATATATATATATGTATATTATTTTTTTTTTGACACTTTTTCAATATTTTTGAGAAATTAAATTCACAGATTTGAGCTTGTCACAAGAGAATTCCTGCGACCTGGACCCGCGTTACTATCCTATTCAAGCACTGTCGCTGGAACGTGAACTCAGCAATAGTGTAAAACTCCAGATAAAGTTCCCTGATGCCACTTATGATAGTAGCTTCATCACGGACATCTCGCCGAACATAGATAGTGAACGTTTGCCAGAAAACATACCGCCGCGCCAATGTGTCGTGCATGTTAAGCCGGGCTCAAATGTTTGCGAGACAATTAAGGAAATTGGAAAGGTAAAATTTGGCAATGGATATTTCAGCGCCGAATTGATTGATAACAGACTGAGATTCGATGCAGAGCTTGGTGAAATTGATCCCAATACTCTTTACATCACAAATATACCAACAACAGCCATGGAAAGTGAATTAAAAGACCTTTTCCCGGGCGCTGAAAGTTATCATATATCACTAAAAAATGAAAAACAATACGCCTTTATAAGATTCGCCGATCCAAATATGTCTATGGCGACGTTTACAAATGCGTTGATAAATGGAGCACCCAATATGAAGGAACATGTACTTGTGCTACAATTCCGGCGTTGGCACCAGGAAATCCCAATGAATTCAATGCCGAATGGTGGCACCACATCGTCGAATAGTGATGTTCGTATAATTCAACGAATAACTTCGACGGTAGTCATAAGTGACAGCGAATCAGAAGAATGCACATCTTCTAATAGGGTTGTCCGATACAGACGTTCAAAGAAATCCTCATTTAAAAGCGGTTTCCAAAGATTCTATGAGAAAGTTATTGAACGGGAAAATCAGTATGAAAAATCGCAACATGAAGCCGTAGGTATGTATTTGTCTGGGACTTGGAGTAAGATAATTATTGCATATACCTAAATTGCTCATGTCCACCTAAAATATTGAATATGCGTATTTTTTCATAATTTTTAAAACAATTCATACAATCCCGGAAATTGTTCCAATATATATAGAGACCCATGTATATTTGTTTTATCTAATGCTCTAAGCAGGGTCATGTATTCAAGAGGTCTGCATGAATTAATTCAAAACGGCATATGAATAACTCATGCTGAAATTGATTGATAGTTAAGCAAATGCTAATATATCGTATAATTAATATGAATTTATGATACACGAGGGCAGGACAAGTAGCAGCTCCTTTCCCCCCTTTCAATTTAAAGTTTTATAAAAAATGTTGGTTCAAATTGTTTAATGAAATTATTATTTACAGCCGCCAAAAAACCTCTGACTACCACAAAACCTCTGACCACCAAAAAACCTCAGACCACCAAAAAACCTCAGACCACCAAAAAACCTAAAGGTAAAACGGCTGCTAAGAATAAACCGACAGGAGAAACTGCTGTGACAGGGAGAAAAACAACAACTAATTGTCATAAAATAAAAAAACCGAAACTGCCTGCTAAAACAAAGAGTAGATATATTATGATACACATTTAATTTTTTGTAAATTATAATTAACAAAATTTATTATTAATGCAGGAACGCCTATAGCAAAACCAAAAGCACGCTCTACAGGCTCTCAGGGTGTGGATAATGTGGGAACACTTCCTACAAAAGTGAGCAAGAAAAAAGGAAAAGGATCGAAAAAATAATGAAATAGTATTATACAAAACTAGACAACCGCGAACGCTGAATGCAATTGCTTAGATGGCTTTAAATAAATTTATCCGTTGAAAAGTATAGAGTCCACACAATTATGGATTAGTAAAAATTATATTTAGTAAAAAAATTAAATACGTTATATGTTATATACACCAAATAATAATAAAAAAAAAACCAAGATCAATTCATTGGCAAAGAAAAATAATGTATGTTTATATAGTAATAAAAAGAAATCTATGTGCCAATTTAACCCTGTATACCATAAAAATTGGTTCCCAAAAACAACATCCAGACAGAGGAACAGACAGACGGACATGGCTACACTGTGTGTGAATGGTAAAAAAAAGAGCAAGAATGGCGTGAGCTTGAGGATATAGAACTATTTTTATATGGTACAACCAGTTGATTATGGCTCTTTTGTACAGCCACTGGACTATAACGAGGTCGACTCAGAATTTAAAAAGCTGAAGAGTTACAAAGCGGCAGGCGCTGATAAGCTGCCTGATAAGGTTAAGACCGGTGGCGAAGAGTTCGTCAAGAGAATGCACCAACTCTTCTGCAAGATATGATCCGAATGAATACTAACTACGTGGACTACCGTGCAATTAGTCTTCTTTCAATCGAATAAAAAATTATGTTTCGTGCACTGTGTAAATGGCTGGAGCCATACGCGGATGAACTGATACAACAAATCCCGGAAAAGACCCGTGAATAAGGCAAAGCACACACCATATATTTGTCTTCTTTAAATTATCGTAGTTGGGTGTCTCGTTGTACGCCATATTTGCAACGTACTTCATGAAATTGGAAATGGGTACTGAAAAGTAAAGGCAAATATTATAACGTACTGCTTCTATTCCATGAAAATTAGACACCGGGGGGAACACCTTCTTCAAAGAGATTCTTCAGTTCCCGCTCTTCATTCGACATAAATGCTATCTTTGCCTTTTGTGCTTTCTTTGGCGGTGCCAGTTGTTTGTCACGCACCCAAGGCAACTCCACACCAAGCCATTGTATGAGATTATATCCCAATATTTCTATATCTGACCTGATTGTTGCCACGCCTTGATGCGCACCGCGTGGTGTATATTTAATTGTACCATTATGCATTTTGTTAATATCCGTTTTTTAAAATCGTTTGTTGTGTATTGCGACGCTAGACAGTAGTCTACCAGATACGCTTGTGCTGCACCGGTTTCACCCAAACCTATCATTATATTACCAGGTTTGAGATCGCCAAGTGTATATATCCCTGTGTATGTATGAATTGGTATACATCTAACATTTGAACAGCAAGCCTATAACCTGTCCCCACAGGCTTGACTGCTACCATAGCGTGGCATGACATTAAATCGATGTTTCTGTCCTTTTACCTGAACCGAACCGTTACCCAGCATGTACGGCATGCCGAGTGACTGTAGACCCTGTTCTTGTTTATATATCTCAATATCGCGTTTAGTATTACGCAAGTAGAAGTGTGTCCCTACAAATAGAGTACCGTTGTTATGTGGCTCCTTGGGGGGAAAAAACAAACAAATAAATTGTGTATTTTTAAGTTAAAGAGATTTTTTTTAACTTACGCATTTTACAGCGTAATCAAAATTTTGTGAATCTATTTTGCGTGCTTTATAAATTTCTCCGCAGCCTCGGGCGCCTATAGAAACACCAACAATCCATTGTTCTCGACGCATATCCTTTAGAATTGTGCCTTCGATTAGTACCTATCAATCGGAATCTGAAGAGAAACCTTCCTGCAGACCAAACTAACATACGTTCAAAATTTGGTGTCATTTGGTGCAGCGGTTTTTAAGTTTTTAGATTTCTCATCCTTCTCGAACGTTTTTATATACTATGTATTAAGATGGAAAATGCAAATATATATCAGACCAAAAATGTCTTTATTCGATGTATTAGTTTCTAAAAATATCGCACCGCTATTATCGTATCGTATCGAAAAAATTAAAATATCAATATACCGTTATATCAGCAGTCCTATTTCAAACTTTCTTCATGCTTATCGTAAAGTAGACTGAGTTTGTTTAGCTATACTATAATCTATTAACTTGACTTCACATTGCCCTTAGCCTATTGTACATTTTTGAGCCATTTAAACTTGAACTGAGTCGACATTTTATTACACTAAAATAGTTTAAACCTCATGGTGACTGCAACTGTTCTGTATGTTGGTATATCAATAACTTTTTAAATTTACAATCAAAATTGCTTTGCTACAGGAAAACGAAAAATTTAGTTGGTTAATATTTCATTTATTGGAACAAATTTGGTTACAAAAAGTATAGCGCAAAATACAATTCATACATTTTAATTTTAATAGTCGCAATACAATAATTATTTGTGAACGATTCGTGTGATACAATATTAAACTCCTTAAACATATTCTTGTTGATGCTTTTTGTATAATTTATCATTATTGCATTGCTATGTTAGTTAAAACTAGTATTAAATGTATGTATATCATGTGTTAAGACTCAGTCCGTTTAATAACTCAAAGTGATGTTCAATTATTTAATTAATTATATTGTTTGTTTAATTATTATAATTAAATTTGTATATTGATAGGATTACATATTATTTATATTGATAGAATTAATATTATTTTTTGTATTTTGTATTCGAATAGACTCTGATATAAAAGTTAAATTTGTTTTAATTAACTTCTTTAATTAGCTTCTTTAATTAATTAACTTGTTTAATTATGAGTATTAAATTTACAAATATATTGATGGAATATGTAAACGAATAGGCTCAACTTCTTAATCAATTAATTTAATTACCTCGTTAAGATTTATTCTTATTATTTATCAATTATAATTATTGTCGGTCTCTAACGACGTTAAATTTCATTAGTTAGTTATCTCCATTTGAACAATGAATGTTGATCTATTAAATTATGAAATTATATTAATTGAAATTATTGCTTAGCAATTTAAACGATCGTTTTAAGATGTGCAAACTGAGTTTTAGTCATCGTCTTTTGGACAGTGTAATTTATATATTATTATTATTATTATTAATGTAATTTGAATGTTTGAAGGTGAAAGAGATTTCTGTGTCACCGCTGTGTATGATTAATTTATTATATTAATTAAAATTATTGTTTAGAACCTTTAAGTTTCGTTTTGATAATACTGTTTTATGTTGTTTTTAAATGCTCGTCACTTCGCTTGTTTGTGAACTAAACTACTATTGTCATCTCTAATTAAACTACTTGAAGTCTATCCATTTTACCCAAATTGGTACAAATTTCGCGCTTTATCTGATCGGCTTCTCTTCATTCTTAGTCTAAGTCACAAGCCTTTTTCATTGATTTTTTAAGCTTCAATGTATGCGGTGATGTTCTGTTGGAAGAACGGGTGTTACCATTGGCGCGAATATTGAAACCGATCTGTGGAATGCCTCGAGTAGCTTGAGCGTTGTTGTTGTTGTTGTTAGTATAAACGGTATGCTCGATGTTGCTTTCATATGGCATGGCATTCAATCGTGCAGGATACTTAATGGCATTAGCAGACAAAATGTGTGGCCAATTGAACGAATTGCCACCGTAAGCATTGAAATCAGTGCCCTGTTGCAAGTTTTGTTCTTCAAAATACCACAAATTCGGAGGCACACCAGGATAGCCAAATGGGAACATTGCGTTAGCGTTCGGATTAAAATTCGGATTAAGGAAAAGGTTTTTGGCATACGGATTTGGATTTGATATGTTGAAATTCGGAGCTACATTGAAATTCGCATTAGCATTGATATTACTTGCGACCCGCTGTCTGTATATATTACGTCTCATCGTACTAGTCATTACACGTTCTACGCGCAAAAGTTTACCATGTAGTTCATGGTTTGTAGTGAGTGCATCGATGACGGTCTGGTATGCCTCAAAACTTACAAAACAGAAGCTTTTACTATGCAACCTCTTCCAGTCGAACGGCATCTGTCAAATAGAAGAAATAAATGAAGAAAACTATATTAAAAATGTTTTTCAAGTTCAGAATTCTTCAATGCTTACCCAAAAATCGGTTATATTGCCAAATAGGACAAAATGTTGCAGTATTTCCTTTGCTGTAACGGTTTTTGGTAGATTGCCGATGAAGATTCGATTATCCATCGACAAGGCTTTAGCAACATATATCTTTTGTTCTTTTATAATATGTTCTGTGCGGACTAAAGCACGCTGGGCACCTTCCACAGTTGCGTACAGAATGAAGCCATAGTTCCGTTTGGGCTTAGTCGAAATACTGACAACAGAACCAAACTGGCTGAAATATTGAACAAGATCTGATTGGAAGATGGCGTTGGTCACGCCCAAAATGTAGACACTACGGTCGCGTCCCGACATTTCCACTGAATTCATTGTTCCTTGCTGCGATGTTTTCAGTGGCTTTGCGGAACTGGCGACACTGGCGGAAACTAAGCCATTTTCCGGAACTACAGCCACAGTTGCGGGGTTGTTCATCTTTGAAATTATCTATAAGTAGAAACATTTTATACGTTATACAAGAGAAGACACAGAAGAAGCTTCAAATACGTATACCCTTTGATAAAATAATTTATACGAGGAATGTCTCTACAAGCGCCAAAATTGAGAATGCGACTAGGACCACTACCTTGTCACAGTCAAGGTACGCACTAGGCTCAGCATGGTGCACGTCATGACTCTCCCTCTGGATTCTGCTGCCAAGGAGGTCATAGGTTACACCAGACCTGCAGTACGGAGCAAGGTGAGCTGTTAGAGCGCGTTGTTGTGGGAAACGGAAAGAGGTGCAGCGCCTTTTCAAATGCAAAAAATGAGGACGAAAGGCGTGAGTTAGTCGTTGTTTGTTAGAGCCATCGCTGAAGCTGAAGGATAACAAAGCGGTAGGCTTCGATGTGCTGCCAGCTGAGTTATTCAAAACGGGCATGAATACATGCCCAACGATTGGAATCTCAGTGTTCTTTGTCCTATCTTCAAAACAGAAGACCCCACTGCCTGCACCACCTACCGTACAATATATCTCTTTTTAATTGGGTACATTAAGGATGCACGCACATAGAAAGCTAAACTGATTGCTGATAAATGCATCTGTATACACTCGTTCCGCCTTCTGGGTGCGTGTGTGTGTGCAGTAACAACAAAAAATTTTAGAAGTTATTAATTGGCTACCAAGCTAGAAACCAGCGCCCGGAGCCGTTGTATGACAATGCACAGGAGCGCGATCTCTTAGCATACTTCCCTAAGACAGAGCTCTAAACAAGCCCTAATATAAAAAGCATGCTAAAACATTTTTGCTAATGATTTTTGTTGACAGCATATGTACATACATGCACGTGTATACCATATGTGTGAGTATGTACTTGTATACGCAGCTGCCTTTCTCCAAAAAAAAGGAGCTACACAAACGCCGGCGAAAAAAAAAAATAAAACACTTGCCTCTGATTCGAAGTTCTTAATAAACTTGTAGGTGTGTTCGCCACGGATTGCACAATTTTTAACACAATTGATCTTATTTCTATCACAAATTTCACAAAAGGAAAAATTAATTTACTTGCAGCGGAACTCTTCAACACAAATTTTGTTTAACGTGCTTTTGTATCTCGAGCAATGGCAACTGGAAGATAGACAGTGAAAGTGTTGCCAGACTATTTCTTAAACCATACTTCGTTTTGTGCACGTTGCTTTTGGATAGGGAAACTATACAAAAGATTTTTATAAAACTTTTTATGGAATAGTATTAAACTACAGATGGAGGACCTAGGCTATGTTAGGACCCGAAAATATGCGGTGTCATGATCACCAATTAAAATCGATAGATGTAAAAAAATATTGTCGTTAGGAGGATGGTATTTTATACATACACACATACATATATACATACATATGTTTAAGAAAAGCGCTGAGAGATATTGTATATAACTGAAATAGTGTAATATGTTTTGAAATTAAAATGAATGTTTAAAAAAAAAATATAAAGTTAAACCCATATTTTGTTTTACAGGGTCTGTGTGCTTAATTTGAATTTGTATATGAAAAGTAAAAAAAAAATACAACAAAAGATGCGCGCACGCCAGCGACAAAAAGAAATTGTACTTGCCTTATTTGGTGTTCTCGTGAAACTCGTTCGCACAATAGGGATTTCTATAAACTTAAGGGAAACGGTTTCCAAAAAATTTAGCTTTTTTTCAAAGAATTAATTTTTTTAGATAAACAAAACGAATGCAGCGAAGCGATTGAAGACAATATGCTCTGCACGGTTGTAGCTTCTTCTCGTAATGGAATCCAATACAAAGAAGAAGTGCTGCCAAGTTTTTCTCGTCTACGTGTTATGACCGACCCGATACAAGCATGAAGCTTTGATAAACCAGAGAGTGCAAGAGAGATAGATATATATTTTTTATTAAAATTAATCTAAATGAAGAAGTTCAGACGATCCCAATCGCACGGAGGCACATACTATACATTGAAAAAAATCATGTTCTGCTGTTCTATTGTACGCAACATAAAAAATCCTCGACAAAGCATTGCAAAAATGCATTCGAAAAGAAAAGGTTGTCGTTTGACCAAACAAATGAAAGCAAGCACGGTGCGCATCTATCAAAAACCAAATGAAAGTAAATTCTTTATAAATTTTGGCGGCTTATCCATGTGTTATATATGTATTTTAGACTAATGCATTAGTATTTCACGTGGATCCTGAACAATTAATTTCAAGGAAAGAATACCATTTCAATATTGATAGAAAATCAAAATACAAATTTCGATAAACTCGTATCAAATCAAAAATATCGAAATTCGTTAGTATATTCTAAAAATATCACACATTAAAAATGTAATTATTTAAAAATTATATATATATATATATATATATATATATATATATATATATATATATATGTATATATATACTAGTATATCCGGCGTGCTCTGCTACACCTCAACTTTTTTTGTCTTATATAGTGATCACTGCCCATTTTCAATTGGAGCTTATTATTCCTAATTGCCGAAAATGCAACGATTGACAGTTCGATAAGAGCACTCAGCCCGCCAATTTTGTTGTCTATTCACACTGTTGCCGTTCCGCGAATTTTCATGGTCACTTTTTTGATAATTTTAGTACGATTACATACTTTAATACTAGTAGTGGAACACGATCGATAGTACTATTGACAGTATCGATATACTTTCCTGTGCAACGCTTTGTCAGCGATTTATTTGGGTTAATAAACTATCGAATTTATCTGGAATTAGTAGCGAGATTGCATACATAACTCGAACAGTGCGTTATTTAAATTATTAGGTCTCTTTTCGAATGCATTTTAGAATGCTTTAATTGATATACAGATACATGTGTACATTCATTTATATATGTATAGAAAGCAAGATAAAATTTGAGAGAAGAACACAAAAAATTCAGACAACAGCTAATATTATGAATAGACAAATGGCGATATCAAGATATTTATGATGTAATTATACGAACCGTATAAACGCAACAAGAAACAGTCTGGCAGCGCATCACTCTTCGTTAAAGAGACTGTTTTTGTCACTGTTCTTGTTGACTGTCAAAAACGAATAAGAAGAAGAATGTAATCATATGCGAAAAGAAAAATATTGAATTGTGAATTAGTTGTTGCAAATGCTTTGTTTCTGTTTTTTATGTAAAAAAATCTGTGCAATAAAGCAAATAGTCACGATAAACTTAGTGGCGATTGAAGCAACCGGACATAATAAGGACACAGTGGAATCGCGTATAAAAATTGCAACAAAGCGTTTAGTTTCTTTTACTGCCGGTGTTGATTTTTTCTTCTCGTTGCCTAGCCCCGCACTGTAAGATTTCCCCTTTTCCTCTAGTCATTTGAAGGAATCGATTCGTGTGTATTTAGTTTGTGCTAATGTGTGTAATCGCCGAATGCAGGCATTTTTGTATATATATGTACATGTGAATACTATTTGCGTATATATTTCTGCTCAGCTCTCTGAACGCAGCAGTCGGCAGACTCGAGATATAGACAACCATTTCCTGGTGGTACGATCTGAACCTGTGCGGGATATTTTATTAAGGATTGACGTAAAACTGTGGCGTTTTTAGCTAAATTATATACAACCACTATTTTATAGAATAACTCAAATTTCGGTATAATTATGTGGTGGTGTAGGTTCCCTGTAGTTCGGCCGCAGTAGTGCGGAACTAATGCAATGCATTTGCAATGCATTTGCCTGGAGAATTTAACATGGCGATGTCATTGAAAGGGACCGAGTGGTGTGACGTTGCAGCCCCTTTATATTTATATATTCCTTCTTCAGATAAAGTGTATTAAATACCATCTCACTTTAAGGACCCATAGAAATCTATCCTCATTTTTAAGCTTTCTTACATTTGTTGTTTTTATTTTTAATTAATTGAATTATTTGTCAATTTTAATAAAATATACGCGTACATGTATGTGTATGTCTAGCTCTCTACATGGTTCATATAAGAAGCTAGGGTTTCTCAAGGTCGAGCACAATCGTCTGCAGCGTTCTTTCTTGTTTAAAGATTTCTTAGTTTTATATCTTCAACTGATGCAGTTAGTTTATTTTAAGAATACATTACTAATTTCCTGTTTCTAACACTAACTAAACGCACTGATCTACTATGTATTTGTATATCCTGTTGCCTTAGAGTAAACGTATATATTAAATATGTGAAAATGTGTCAACCTTTAGGGCAATGTTGTAATTTCGTATTGTATGTTGCACAGGAAAGTAGAAATCGGAGTCACCACCATATTCGATCTAGTTATGTCCGTCCGACCATAAGTTTTTCTAAGATAAAAGTTCTATAACTTAGAGACATGTAGCAATTTTCGTACCGGTCTGCCTTACATATTGTTTTCTATAAAATATGTTACAAAGTAGGCTGTCAATATACATATACGAGTGTGTGGCCGCTCTGTGTTAATTTTATAGTATGCCTTCATTGGAATTTGTTTATACTCTTTACACATAGTGCGAATAGTATATTCATTTTGTTCCGTAGTTTGTAACATTCAATGGGAGGCGTGAGAGATTCCATAACTTATTTACCAGCATATTTTTGATCAGCTTGTCAAGACGGGTCGATCTAGGCAATTCCGTCTGTCCGTCTGTTTGCGTGCACAATTTTCTATCTTTAATAGTCATTTTCATTGGCATTGTTTGTGTAAGGGCTTTAGTTTGTATGAAGGCTACCTCATATAGGGGCTGGCACGTTCATTTAAAACTGTTTATCTGTAGACCTAGTATTAGAGTTAAAATATCCAAGCTTTAAGTCTCTATCTTTTATAGTCTCAAAAATCTCTTTGTTCAAACAGACGACGTTCTAACAGACGACTTGGGTACTGTGCATAAAAAGTATTATTTTGCCACGGAATTTTTAATGTATTAAAGGATCCAATGGAGATTCCATTTGGGCTAACAATTACTGAATTCCATTCCATTTTTAACACTTTATATCATTCACACATAGTGTGGATTCGTATTATCAGTTTGTCTGAAAGTTTGTAATGCATTAAAGGAGGCATCGTAGACCCCATAAAGTATATACATATATTCTTGATCAGCTCGACGAGACGAGTCAATCAAGCCATGTCCGTCTGTCTGCCTGTATGTTGTAGCACATTTTTTGGGCACCAATTTGTATGCTATCCAGTTGAAATATTGCACATACATTTCTTTTTATTGCAGTTTAATAGAGTATCAAGATTGGCTCGCCACGCACACTTTTTTACTGCCCACTTTTGACTATTTGTATGAAAAAATCTTTATTAAAGTCAATATTAGGTTCAAATGGTGCCTTTTTATAGACAGCCGATTAACATACATATACTAACGGGCGTGGTCCGCCCACTTTTTTTGGTAGTTCCATACAAACCCACGTTCCACTTTTGAGTGTTTTTATGATAAAATTTTTTATTTAAATAAATATTAGCTTGAAATTCGATTTGATGGATTTTAGTGGGCAACCGCTTCATATACATATACAAATGGATGTGTCCCGCCCACTTTTTGGGGTAGTCCCTTATAAACCCGCAGCTCACTTTTATGCATTTGTATGAAAAACGACAATATCAACTTCAAAATCAATATGTTGGCATCTTATAGATGGTCGCTTCATACACATCTACTAGTGGGCGTGAACCGCCAACTTTTTGGGGTAGCCCCTATTAAAACCGCCACTTTTATGTTTTACAATACTATTAAAAATTTCGTGTGAATGGTATTAGAGCTTCGGTTCAACCGAAGTTAACTTTTTTTCTTGTTTCTTTGATTTTGATTGCTAATTTTTTTTCTTTGCAGAAAATATTCCATTTAAAATAAAAAAAATTACTTGACTTAAATTAAAATCATAAAAATGAACGACTCGGTGAACAATTCATTGACTATAGTTAAGTCGACGGAGAATGACTCAAATTTAAAGGAAGTTTTAGGATACAGCTCTAGTATCTATGTCGGCCATATATCCTGCGCTATCACGAAAGATGATTTATATAAATACTTCCATCGGTTCGGAGAAATAACTTATGTGTTATTTAAATATGATGTATTGAGTGGTATGATGCGCGATTTTGCATTCGTCTTATTTACATCGGAGGACAGTGTTCAGCGTGCTTTACAGCACAACCCGCATATCATTAAAGATTGCAAAATGTTCGCACGCCGTGTCAATTATCTCAATTACATGGTCTACGCCAGCAATCTTCCGACGTGGGTTACAGAAAAGGACATTGTTCAATACTTTATGAAGTTTGGGGTCATAAAGGATTTCCAGGTAAGCACTCTCAGAAGGGTGTAATCAATTACAATAGTCTAAAAGTTTGGAACATATTACGGAACGTATTCCTATTATATATATTTTAGGTACCGAGACCAGTCTAATTTAGAGAAAATCGAAAAGTTATAATTTTTTGATGATCTTTTGTCAGTTTAATGAAGATTTAGGTTAGGTTAGGTTAGGTTGATTTAGGGTACTCCAAATTTGGGGTCTCTAGTTTAACAACAAAATGAAAAAAATGTCGTACAATAACTCATGAATGGCAGATTTGCATGCGGACTACCGCTTATAGTGAAGTTGGCACCCTAATTAAACACAATTTTTAGGCCACCATAGACCTAGTTCGGTCCTAGATCATACTAGCCTTTAACAAAAGTGTTCAATTACATATTACAATATTCCAATAATCTCTGATGTAGTGTGAAAAGGATGTTATCAGTTTATCAGATCGTTTATAAAGAATAGAATGAGCGACCGTGAACACCACAAAGTATATATGTACTAGCTGGTACCCGGCGCGTTGTTGCCTTTAACCCTGCCTCACTTACCCTTTTCCCTATGGCCCCTCGCTTTGCTTCTCCTTCCCCTTGGCTCCTTCCACCGTCCCAATATATATTACATATACATATATATCTCTATACATTATAGCCTGTGTTCTATTCTGATGTATAAGCTATAATATTGTAAAGTTTCATCAAAATTCGTCGAGTAGTTTTTGCGTGAAAGAGTAACAAACATCCTCACAAAGTTTCGTATTTATAATATTAGTAGTAGGCTGTTAGTAGGATTAATAGGATTAACAAACATTCCTGATCTTGTCGACAAGACTAGACTAGTCCGTCCGTCCGTCTGACTGACTGTCTGTCTGTGTGTTGTTGAGTATTTTTATTTATTTTTTTTAGATAACTGGCTGAAATACGGTATATTATTTTTAACTTAAAGTTATAGAGTACCCATACTAACGTGTCACTGGAGAGCCCCATACACACGTGTTATTATTAGATTAAATATCAGCTACAAATTTGCTGTAGTGAGTTCTTATGAACGAATACTTCATATTTATATTAATGTATGGGCAATTCACTATACTTATAAGCTCGACCTACTATCTAAGTTGTTATATTTTCAACATATGTTTCCACTAATCAACATAGACCTAAATAAAATTGATTTTTCGGAATACTCTCTTCAAATTTGTTCCCCTATATCTACATACATCATACTTGTGTGTTCAATATGATCAGAATGCACAGCTACTGTAAGATTTCAAACTGTAAATGGTAATAAATATTCGGTTCCACCGAAGTTAACATTTCCCTTGTTGTTCTAACACTTTGTTTTTTTTTTTAACAGCTGCCGTATGACACTTATCGAAAGTGTTACAGAAGATATTGCTTCATTTGCTTTGATTCGGATCAGTCAGTAGTCAATGTACTCAAAAAGGAAACTCATGTATTGCAAAGTCAAATTATAGTTGTACAACGTGCCTTGCCACGCAACTTGCCGCGCGAAGTGACTCCCAGAACGATTCCCGTAACCATTAACAGTGGTGGTGGTAAGCCAAAAGTCCATATGAACAACTCTGACATCATCACCACCACCAACCACAACAACATTACTGTTAATCATGTTGACGACAACTTTCATACTTTCGAGAATTCAAATCAAGTTGTTGCACAGTATCCGGTGTTTTGGAGAGATGACAGTGAACAGCAGCAGCAGCTAGTTCAGTTTCGATCAGCTACATATTCAATCGACACGGTTATCGGTTGTAAAGGACCGAGCTACAGTAGCTACATTGATGGCGATTACATATCCGGCAATGGCTACGAAGTTCCCTTAAATATGGCACGCAATAACGGTTATCACAACATCCAGGCTATATACACTGGTGGTTATGGAATGTCGCAGAATTGGTCGAACTTACCAAAAGACAATTCTGTGAATATGAATAACGACAAAGATTCCGTGCAAGACTTCTGGCAGCATAATGCTTATGTCCACGATAACTACGTATTTAATGGAGTATACAATAATACTTCGAGCCACGACTATTCGCCGGTGGACTCTTCAATGGATGATGCATGCAATGCTCGAAAGAAGTGCGCGGAATTTGACGCTGCTTTGGAGAACAACGAAAAAAATGACAAATCTCTGAATATATCCAAGAAACAAGAAACCAACTCAGTGTTTGTTATTTATGGCGCCGGCTTTGAAGATTTGGTACCGCATTCAGAATATGTTGCTGCAGACTGCACGGGTGTTATGGAGAAGTGTAATTCTCAAGAACAAATGGACTGTCAAGGTAATCAAGAAAAGTACTCGGGCAAAGAAGACGAATATACTAAGGGTGACATTGGTGATATCAAGTCCACTCCACCACTTACCGTTGCTAAAAGCATTAAGATGCCGAAAACGGAATCAAACCATAGCGTTATGATGGAGGAGATAAGCTCGTAATATGTTGCTGGTGGTTAGATGTAGAACTCTGAATAATATCGGTGGGAGGGGGGATGGTGGCATATACAAAAGTTTGGGTATGCTTTTGAGGTAGGTGTTGTTTTGGGCATTTATTTGTTTGTACCACGTTGAGGTATGTCGAAGTATAGTTTTGTAGTTCTTTAAGAGTTTGTAGTATAATGCCACTGGTATCGTAGTTGGGAGTGTAAGTGGTAGTTTTAAGGATAGTTTTTAAATGGATAGTTTTAAAATGTTATTGCTTTTCATGCCAATGTGGCTGGGAATCTATATGTAGTGTGAATACCTTTGTATTGTATTAATTTTGTCAAGAATTTTGGAACAGTCGAAGACGTCATAAGGCATATATGTACACTTGTATGTAGTTCCGTGGTCTATTCTTCTGAAACAGAAATTAAGATATTTAAGTGAACTTTCAGTAAAGTTTATGCTACACTCTACGATAATATTACCTTTTCATTATTGGGATCAATACTAACCAAGAAAGTTAAGTTACATATAGAACTAATTATATAAACGTTTAAGTTCACATTGATTTTAAAGACTTTTTCGTAAAATTTACAAGATAAAACAAGACAACATTGTAATCACAACTTTGTAAATGATAATGAAGCATATTAATATAAAACATCGTTTTAAATTAACTTGTCTTTTACTAAATTAAAATTATATAGTTTATCGATTGGATACAATAAACTTACGCATAGAACAATGCAGATACCCATCAAGCTGCCATATTTTGTATCGTTTGTCTGATTCCATTCGAATTGACTTTTGCAGTAATCAAAAGCTATTTAGCAGGATGTGGCACTTTGCAGCTCCTGGAAAACAGTTTCTTCATATAGACACCGAACGATTAAATTAATAAGAGACATTGACGATGCCACTGATGAAGATGCAACCGAAAATCGAAACAAGAAGTTCCACACGAACCGAAAGCCGCCAATTAAAAACGCATTTATCTTGTTTTACTTGTAAAAAGCATAAAGTCGAAAAGAAGCGAATACATCAAAAGGCGAAACGAAAACTGCAGCACCTTTAAAACCAGAGCAGACACTTTTGTTCATTTGTTGCATATAGTTAACTTATAATTTATAAATTAACAACACCCTTTTATAGCTGACGTTTTATTAAGAAACAAAAAAGTATCCTGCAACTGGCTCAAACATTAAATATCAACGTTTTAAAAATCATGATTACAACGTTTTTGTAAATGAAGTATAAAGAACGGTTTCTTCAGTCTAGATTCATACTTAATTTATGCTCTAGTGTCGTTGATTTTAACCAAAAATATGCTTAAATATTCCAAAACTATTAAACTGAATTGAATTAAATTGAAAATGGAATGATTTTCGGTACAAAATTGGTAAACGTATTAAGTTTGTGCAAATGAGTCGATATATAAATGTCCGTCTGTCTGTCTGTCTATCTGACCGTATATTTTACAAACGCCAAATTTGGTGTATCTTATGTCACATAGGTTCAGACCGAATGCATTTAAGCAGGTATCTTATATCCAATAAAGTCTGCACATCAGCTTGACAATCTAGCTATGTCCGTATGTCTGTCTGTCTAGATGTTATTGTGCATTTATTTTGTCAAAATTTTTTAGATATCTGACAGAAACTTGGTATGAAAGCTGATTTCGTCCGACTATTGCCTAGAAGTACGAAAAACTTTGTTATTGCAGTGAATGTCAACTTATAACATAATATGGTTGCTTCTTGCGAAGAGACGCTGTATATTTATGGATAAATCTATCCGTCCGTGTGATGTTTCGCACACTTTTTGGACTAATTATTGACATATCTAACTGAAATGTGGTATTCGTGCCAATTTTTGTGCTAACAGCATAAGGTATCCATTTAAATGCGGTACGCCCACTGAAAGGGAAAGCCGCTATACAAACCCATTGCCTACTTTTAGTTTTTGTACGAAAAACTTTTTCATATTAGACATGAAATTTAGTATGGTAGTTTATTCTAGATAGTTGCTTAACATTTTTGTTAATGACCGTGGACCGCTCGATTTTAAGAGAAGCTGTCTAACAAATTCACCACCAACGTTGTGCTCGACTACATTACACCAAACACACGCTTACCTTGAAAAGCGTGAACTTTCAGGAAACAACATTGTGGGGAGAGGCATTCAAAATTGGTTCTAAACTTTATCTGCGTATACACTCACTTAAAAATGTTTCTTTCTACAAACTGTTTTACAAAATATGCTAATAACTTTTTTGTAGGTAAATCAAGACACTATAAAATTATAACAAATATTCCGAAAAAGTTGACAACTAAATTTATTTTTAATCACTTCGGTTGCGAGTTATTAATTTGCAAGTTACTCTTGTAGCAGTGTGGTGCATATAGAAAGCCTATACCAAGAGTTTTGTTTGCCTAACTCTTCTCTAACCGGAGAACTATTCTCTATGACAGGCATGCGTACGGACATGGCTATATCGACTCGCGATATATATATATATATATATATATATATATATATATATATATATATATATATATATATATATATATATATATATATATATATATATATATATATATATATATATATATATATATATATATATATATATATATACTTTATGGGATCACCGATGCTTCCATCGCTATCTTACATACATTTCGACAGTTCAACAAACCCAATATACCATGTTACAAATATTTTTTATGCAGGGTATAAAAACAATTTTTATAGCATTCACACATGAAATGTGTGAAATGTGGTATTATAAGATTGTCTGAAAGTTTGTAACGCATTAATGAAGTTATCATAGACTCCATAAAGAATATAACGGGTGATTCACTTGGATTTTTTTTTTAAATTTTGAATAAAACCTCCATACAAACTCACCGCCCACTATTGAGTTTTTGTATTGAAAAACTTTTTTATTAAAGTCAATATTCAAAGTTGAAATTCGATGTGGTGGCTTTTTATTGACAACCCATTAAAATACATAGACTAACGGGAATGTCCCGCTCACTTTTGGGGTGGTCCCCTTACAAACCCACCGGTCACTTTTGTGTTTTTGTATAAATACCTTCTTTATTAAGGTCAATAATAGATTGAAATTCGATGCGGTCGGTTTTTATGGACAGCTTAATACACACAGACTCATTGGCGTGTTCCGCCTACACTGTGGGGTAGCCCCCATACAAGCCCACCACCCACTTTTGTGTTTTTGTATGAAAAACTTCTTTATTAAAGTCAATATTAGATTGAATTTCAATGTGATGGCCTTCAATGGACAGCCGCTTAAAACACATAGACCCATGGGCGTGTACCTCCAACCTTTTGAAGTAGTTCCACACAAACCCATAACTCACTTTTATGCATTTGTATGAAAAACTTCTTTATTTAAATTAATATAAGCTTAAAATTCGATATGGTGATTTCTTATGCATAATCGCTTTACACACATCTTCTAATGGGCGTGTGCCACCAACCTTTTTTAGTAGCCCCTAAATAAACCCATCCTATGTTTGTGTTTTATAATATGATATTAGAGCTTCGGTTCAACCGATATTAACGTTATTTCTTGTTTTTCCTTTCGTTATTTTTGTTTTTGGAAATTTTTTTGTACTTGCAAACGAGTACAAAGTAGGAAAAAATAAAAAAGTGATTCTACTTTAAGTATTTATTTAAAATTCAAAAAAGAAAAACCACTAAATGAATCACCCGTTGTAAATGAGGCATGTGCGCTACGACTAAAGAACGATATCCAAATTATTTATATGGAACAAGTTTTTTTCTTTCAGATACGGTTTTGTTCCCTTCACTTATTAATCCAAATTACACCCGTACTTTACAACTTTAGTAGCACACACTGATGCAGCACACACTGATGTAATATGTAAGTATATACCTATTTGTTCTATGCTGTTGCATTACGCGAGACTTTTCACGCAGTTTTCGCTGATTTTATACTTAGTTCTGACTAAGCAAAATCTGCTACTGACACCCGCCTCCCAGTACTCAACGTAGCTTACACCACAATCTTACATAATACGCTTCAACACTTTTCAGTTTCAGCTACGCTCCTACATAGCATTCTACGCTACGTATGTAGCTACTTGCAAGTATTTCAACTCCTTAAACGCAGTTAAATGTTACTCTGTGCGTTAGTCTAGATTTCAACTGCGATTTCAATTAACTCCGGTTCTGTTGCTATTGCTGAAATTTGAACTTTCAAACTGACAGCAGGTAGGGGTAACGCAATATATCTATACTTCATCCTTTTTGGATACCAAACGCTCCGATCCGATCCGATTCGATCTGATTGAATTTAATCCAATTCGAAAGTGATGACGATGACGCAGCTAACTACTTATGTAGGTGTTGAGTGTGAAGTGGTCTGTGGAACAATTTTTAATGCTTTGTCATGTTACAGCTTGACTGCTCCCTGACTGGCTGCCTGACTGGCTGCCTGACTGGCTGCCTGACTGGCTCCCTGACTGGCTGCGTTACTGTTGAAGTTGATGGATTTTTGATATGCTGTACGAACTTTTGCCAAAAACTCTGCCAAAATAGTATGCTATGTTGTCTTAATTGTGTGTGTGTGTGTGTGTGTGTGCGTGTGTATCTGTGTCTGAACAAAGGAACATGGCAAACTTTGCTGTTTCTGCTGTTGTTGCTGTTGCTGCTAATAGCTAAAAGGACAACACAACATCGTAAGGATTTAATTTGATTTAGATGTTTCAAGCATACTCGTACTACATACTTGCCATTCAACTTTTTCTGCTTCATAGTATTTTTGCTGGAATTTTTGTGCTTTTTTGGTACAATCTGTATGCCTTGTTGCTGTTGACAGCTCAACACTTAAAGCGCCACTCATTCGCATTGCAGCTCCGTTCCTCATCTTCTTAGCTACTCAACTCAGTTCAATTTGGTGAATGTCTGAAGCTGCTACATCATCAACAACATCTTCGTCATTCAGGAGCATGAGCAGCAGCAATATTTGCTTCGATTTTGACTTCATGCTAAGCGTTTTAATTGAATTCGTTCGCACTTTGCTTTTTGTTTGCAATATACCAACCACTCCATAGCACTCCCTCCATGATGTTTCAACCTATTTCGAGTTTTAAAAGCCATTCTATTCTTTATCCGTATTACATTTTGCTGCAGTTTTATATAAACAATCCTTCATATACTCGTACACAAAAATAATAATTTCAGCTGCAGCAAGAAGTACATCAATTCCGCCTTATAGTTTGAAATACAAAATTTGTTTATTTGTTCGCTTCGGTAAGTTTGTACATAAGTGTGGAGTTACTGGCGAAAATACGTCCGTCCAGCCCAAGCCTACTGTTTGAGGGATTGATTATTAGAGACTACATATATGACTAAGATACAATAAACTCTAGGTATAAACTCTCTAGGCACAACTTTATCTCAAGATTTCTTTTCTCATAACCGTTCTGTCACAATTAAAAAAGGTCCTTAACACTAAAAACATGGTCCTTAACAAAAAAAAAAAAAAAAGCGTTAATGAGCTCTGATTCAAGAGAATTTTCAAAAAGAAGTTTACGAAAATTTTCAAGTTTAAATATAAAATATGTAATATATTATGATATCATCTTTCATTATTGAGCAGAGTATGATGCAAATAATTGTACAACTAAACTATTGGTGGATCCAGGGATGCTTCCTTTAATGCGCTACAAACTTTCTGACAAACTGAATATGGCATTTTACACTATGTGTGATTGGTATAAAAATGTATAGGGGTGGTCAATGGTTCACATGGGTGGATTACACATTTGACAACGACGGCGACGGCATAGGACTAAACGAACAGTTGAAAATGTATACACTTGATTTGGCGCCGCTATATAGACACAATGAAAAGGAGGAATATGATTTGTCCATTTTCTTATTTACATCTTTCTATGCGCTTTAACGGCCGAATAATTTAATAATGTGGCATATTCCGTATAGCTGCTATCTTTTTTGTTACTTTCGGTTTCTTTGGTTTCATTTGGAAGAATAGAGAAAAAATATTCTCTATATCTGTCGTGCTGTAAAGCGCGATTTAAATTGTATAGCATGTCGTTCAAGCAGCTCGACGTTAGGCTCGAAACTGTTGTGGACGCACTTGCAAACATGTTGGCGAGCATCAGTTGAAAATATACAAAAATATATAAAACAAAAAATAGAAACAATTGATACACCAACAAAACTCTTTCATAACTTTGCATTAATTAATTGTATCACTGCGCATTAATTAGCACACAAAGTAACTAATTCAAATTTTTGTTTCTCTTTAGCATCAAGCAGCTGACTTCGGCATGCGTACGTTCTTATGTGTTTGTGAAAACACGAAAGTGTGTGTGTGTCTTCGTTCCCATGGGACTATGGCTAGATTTTTAGACTAGGCGTTGATTTAGAGGCGAAAGCATTTTCCGTGAAAATACTATATTTTTGATACTTATATTACTGTTGTGGACGCACTTTTAAATCACAAGTTCAAATTTCGACCACTGGGACAACTCTTGTATACATACTTATGATATACTTAATATGAACATTCATCTATACTAATATTATAAAGAGTTAAAGTTTGTGAGATTGTAGGGAGTAATCTCTGGATCTACTGAACCTATTTTGATAATTCCTTCACCAATAGAAAGCCACGTTGCGTGTGAGTATTATGGGCTATATATTAACTTTTTCGTGGTAGTCGGATTTGCAAAGTAAGTCGGAGAAAAAACATTCGAACGAAAACGTTTCTTACGAACGCTGTCTTTGCGATGAGACATATATGATTGAGTTCTAGAGAAAAGTTGTAGAGCTTAATAATGCCTACAAAAAAGTCAGCGACAGCATATGTCTAACTTTTATATTTAAATCACAAAAAGTAGTTTTTTATATTAAAAAAATTTTACTAAAATTATTAATAAAATTCATGTACGAGTTAATGGGGTCGTGGAGGGCATGGGAGGTAGGGGAAGGGGGAGGGAAAGAAGTGGTATGGGACGTGGTGGTAGGGGAAGAGGTCGTAGGGAAAGGGGCAGGAGGTACAGGTGAAGGAGAGGTAGGGGAAAGGGCAGCAACGCGCCGGGTTACTTTTAAAAAGGAAAAGGGGAGTGTTGGGAAAGGGGTAGAAGAGGGGCAGGGGAATTATAATGGCTGGTAGGGTAAGGGATCATATTGAAGGAGGGGTAAAGGTAAAGCAAAGGGCTGGGTACCATTTAAGATAGAGGGATGAAATGTTGTATACAAGTTAATGGGATCGAAGGGGACAGGGGAAAGAAAAAGGGATGGTAATGTAAGGATAGTTTGGGGCAGCGGACAAGGCCATGGGGGGGGGGCAGCGTAAGGGGCGGTTCGAGAAGGGGTGAAAGGGTGAGAAGAAGAGGGGTAGGAGAATTGGAGGTAGAGTAAAGAGGCATGGGGAAGATGTGGCAGAGAGAAGGAGTGACAGGGAAAGGGTGAGTCAAGGGGAAGGGTGAGTCAAGGGGAAGGCAGGCAAAGCGCCTGGTACCAGCTAGTTTATTATATGGGGGCAGAGTGCATATCGAGCTTCAAACATGGCGGTGCAACTTTAAGGGCATGATTCATGCATTTTCAGTGCATCGAAGAAGATGTCAGAGATCCTAGAATCAATTGACCTGGTCAGATTGTCTGACAGACGTGTTTGTGCGAACGTCTTAGCTCAAGCGTGCATTTAAGATGTTTCTTCAAACTAACTTACTTCAATTAACTAACTAACTTCATTTCAAGGAAATTAAAATTTTTCTGCAAATGAAGTTAGAAGATTTTTATGATATTTGCGCAATTAACACTCAAAGTGAATCAGTTTGAGCTCTACTACTTATATACTTACTATGTATGTACAATACAATATCTGAACTTCGTGTATAAAACACTTAATTATTGTTCGTTTTTTATATTTATTTACATAGCATATGTACTTAGGTATATGTAAAATGGTTTCTGATTGCGTCGCTGATTATTGGTAGAATGTACATAGTATCATTTGGAAACACTAATTAGTTAACTTTAATTATTATCGTGTTTTCGTTGCAGCTGATTGAAGTTAATTAGCAATTTTAAGTACACATCGCGATTTGATATCAATTTATACATATGTCTGTAGATATGTAGATACATTCACATATACAAATATGCGAGAATAAATGTATTTATATACAAACATATGCATTACCAAGGTGACCAACTCTTTTTTTCAGCCGTCAAAACTAAACTTGAATTTTATTTTTGTTACTATATCTCGGACTCGTTTTGATTTGCAGTACCATCAAGTGCTATATAGTCGTCAAAGGCCGTTTTTCTGTCTGTTGCTATCTCACACTCACAACTATAACGCATTGCAAACTCCGTGACAAAATTGTAATACATGCTTTTTATGCTATAAAAATATTTATATTCGGTATTATAATAAAAGTCGATTATTTCCTTAATATCGTAGAAATATAAGCCAAATTTTTACCATGTGATCCTCAAAATAATTTTGAAATATGTTTAGATTTTATTCAGCATTCAAAATCGTTTAATTTCTAATACATTTTTTAGTTTTGTTCTTAACTACGCAAGAAGTGTCAAATTTAGTGTATCTTACGTAAGTCCCAATAATGCCATATGCCACATAGGTCTTGATCGGACCACTTTGAGGGGTAGTCCCGTGCAAACATGCTCTCATTTTTGAGTTTTTGCATGAAAATTGTTTATTTTGAAGTTTAATTAATATTCATATTTCATCAATTGTTATAAAATATCCCGAATAGATCGTATCACTATTGGTCTGTTCACACGGTCTTGTATTTACATGTCAGATTGCTATGATAGTCGCGCTACCTCGTGTTACCATTAAAATATCTCGTCTATAATATATCTTGTCTATATAATATATAATATATCTCGTCTGCAATGTCGCCTGATATTGTTGGAAATAGCTCCGTTTCTATTTCATGTTAGATTTCCGTGTCATTTTGTTAACAGTGTTGTAAAGTATTGCAAAAAGTAGTAATCAGTGTTTTTAAACACACAAAAACTAAAAATCAGCTGTTTAACTTTCTCTACACTTGTTGGTCGCAGCAATCATTTCCGATACCAAAATGCTACGTGCACGATATTTTTGCATTTTCACCTCAGCTAATATAGCACACATTTTCACGGTTTTATACATTTTAGACTAGGGTTATAAATGCGATTCTGCTGCCACTGTCTAACACTGAAAATGTAGCTATCAAATTTCATGCGGCTCGTTTGACCGCAAAGTAATATTTTTATGTGATATTTTTAAAGTTGCGTGAAACACAAGTCACATAACTTGACACGAAAATATAAGACCGTGTGCCCAGGCCATAACAAATATAATCTATAATTTATATAGGGAGCATTAAACAATGTACAGGGTATCTTGAAGTTGAACACACTCAACTGCAGCATTCTTTCTTGCTTTTTGTTTAAAATGAAAGATACAACACAAACGATAGCATTGATAAAACTATAGTTCATCAGGAAATCTCAAATTAATTGTTATTGGAGTATAACAAATTGACGCTCTGCCATTTTCATGCAAATACCTGCAACGGACAGTCACAAAAAGAGCTTTAACAACGAAATTTATATTTGTTGCATTGCTCAACACTATAAAAACTCATAGGCAATCGTGCGAAATACGTGGCATATTTTAAATACGTGACATATTCTACAACGGTCTGCAATAACAAAATTGCACAATAAATATTTCTGCATATTTTTAGCATTTTGTTGCATAATATTAATATTTGTAGTGCATGGACACAATTAAAATGATTTTTTTTATAGTTTTTTTGTTTGTTTTTGGTTTTGGAAAGATACTCGTACTACTACTCGACTACGAGTATTGTTATAATTGTTAACTTTTTCTTCACATTTTTTGTCTTTGCATTCTAAAATTGTTTTATTACATTGACACATTAATAAGTTAATACACAAGCTAGTGAATATCCTTAATAATTGCTCACTAATCTTTTATTAGTTTTTAGTTTAATGCAGATGTGTTGAAGTCATAAACTTACTTATTTATATTATTTGGCGCTATTGTTTATTTTGTAAGTTGTTTTGTTTGAGTAGGCGTTTTCACGAGGACTCAATCAAAGGGGGTTTGGATTCGATGTCTTCACCATCGTTTGTTGAAGGTGGTCGAGTGTTATTTTTTTGCAAAGTTAATTTTTTTCTTTTAATGAAAAAAAGAAGCTAAAATGGCCAGCTTCATTGACAAGAAATACAAGCTCAACAATTCCGAGAATTTCGATGAGTGCACGAGTGCAGGAGTTGGCTGTCCGCCTGGTGCTGCACAAAATGGGCAACAGCGTTAGCCCCACCTGCGAGCTGACTCAAGAAGGCAATAGCTATACTTTCACAATCAACTCGACTTTCAAGACGTCGGCCATTAACTTCAAGCTTGGTAGGAGGAATTTGACGAAGAGACTTTGGATGGACGTAAAGTAAAGAGCGTTATCACTTTAGATGGTAAAAAACTGGTGCAGGAGCAGAAGGGCGATAAGCCTTCAACCATTGTGCGTGAATTCGTCGATGGCGAGCTTATTAGTACTACTCTTATCATTGGTGATGTCGAAGGGTGTGCGCGTGTACAAGGCTTTCTAAGCAGCTATATCAGCACTAAACCGCTCTCTATTAATTATTCTACGCAACATTGGCCAGGTCATACAACGTCGTCGTCTTCGCCGTATAGCTTCTATGCATCTATACAATCTATTTCTTTAAAATGCATTTTATCTTGACTGAGTTTTTTTTTTTTTTTTGATTAGTACAGGGTGTCTCAAAAGAAAGTTCACATTTGATTTGCTGATTGCGTGAACGCAACTATTCCGAGGGGCGCGGAGGGTATGTCAATCGGTAGAGCCTAGTTTTTTCTCGGGAGCGGAACGTGCGTTGTGCGTACTTTAGTTTTACAAAAACGGTAATTCAGCGACTGTAGCGCGTAGAAAATTATGCAGTATTCGACATGTTCGTCATTTAAATGATGCGCCAAGCCCTCGACTCATTGGAAAATGGGTAGAGAAGTTTGAAGAGACCGGTTCAACGCTGAAAAAATCAAAATCCGGGCGTCCAAGGTCTTCGAGAACATTCGAAAACGTAGACAGTGCTACTCAGTCTGTTCGTGACAAGCCGGACTTTTCGATTCGGAAGCGTGCTGTTCCTTTAAACGGGCATAGATCATTTATGTTCCGCATTTTACACAAAACGGAGCAACTTCACACACGTCCAACAGGTCTCTACCACGAGTTCATGAAATTTCTAATGGCAAATTGATCTCCAGGAGAGGTGACATAAATTGGCCTCCACGAAGTGCCGATTTAACCCTGTGGGGCTATGTCAAATCTAAAGTTTACGGCAAAACAAACCGACTTCGCTGGCACAATTAAAAGGAAATATCCGTCACGAAATGGCAGCCATCACGGAGAATACCTTACATTTGGACAATATCATTTTTAAGAAATAAATTCCCAAAGTGTGTCTTTTAATATGTAATAGAAATTTTTTCAATACCTACTTTTTTTTTATCGATTTTTTAAATGTGAACTTTCTTTTGAGACACCCTGTACATCATGCATCAAAATTTCGATACCGTACCAGTCATTTCTGTATGGTTGGTCAGCTTATGCATAACCTTTACTTAACTCTGACATCAATCAATTAAGAGCAGAAATTAATAAAGTCGCTCAAACAAAAATAAAAATCAATAATTTTGATGGGAGCAAAATTACATTAAATTTGACTTTAATTGAAATTGGCAGTAAATTATAACACGCAGAGTCGTTATCGTAGCTGCCAAATTTATATAAACCTGAAAGTCACAGTTGTGCATTGCCCAAAAAAAACCTATTTAAAAAAGAAAAAATTTTTATTGAATTGAATGCAGTTCAATGCAATCAACCACTCAATCAAGCAAACCATCGCGCAGTCATTCAAACAGTTTGGTTTTAGTATGTCAACGAGCCAAAATTGAAAGAAATCAAAGCAAGGCCAAAACTCGATGACAAAAAACTAAAAACAAAAATATTTAACTGAAACTAAATAAAAAAATTATAATAAAAAAAAAACTCCAATAAAATCGAAAGAAACGCTCACTCTACGATCAAACAGAAGTCAAACAGCAAAATGCTCAGTGCAAAAACCACTTAAGCAGCTATTAATTTGAACACGACACAAAAAATATTCCAAAAATTTGTATAAACTTCGGTTAAACCGCAGCTTCTATACGCTGCAAAATGGAGATATGGAAAGGAAGTGTTATGCCTTCAAAAGTGTATAAGATGCTTACTTCGATTAATGATCTAAACTAAGTGTTGCTGAAAGTTTTTGGTCGATATCTCCATCTCCATCTCCAACTCCAACTCCATCTCCATCTCCATCTCCATTCAATTCTTAAGCAGTTGCATACTTCGTGTAAAACATATGTTTTCGTACGAGGCATATCCAGAAAGTAAGTGTAGCGTCGAGAACGTCGACGCAACAATGTCAATCCAGTCTCCCGCCAAGTGCGAAATACGCGGCGTCATCCTTCCAAATCTCGTTTGGAAGGGAAACCCAACGTTTGAGTTTTATAATGAGGTGAAAACTGCATGGAATGGAATGCCGAAGTGTTTGATGAAAGCAAAGATAGTCTTTATTCCAAAGGCGAGAAAGATGCTTTTCATCGAACAGCCGTCGTTTACGCTCAGAACCTTGGAGAAGTTCGTGAATAACCATATTAGGACTAAATACTTGCTGAAAATAGATGGGTGTTATAAAATAGGTGACATAGAGCAGACATATCGACTGAAACTGCTTTATACATATTGAATTCTACAATTCAAGTTGCATTGAACGACAAGGAGACCCACCTTATGCGCTTTTATGAATTTTTATGTATATTGAATGTGCTTTTGACAGCACATGCCATCAGGAGGTTGCTTATCAATAAAGCGATAGCGATGGCAAATCTTTTCGTGTCTCGAAAGGTCGTAACCGATATATCCAACAAAAGTAACACTGTCAAAACATCAAAGCTCTGTCAATAGGGTGCGGGTATAATATCCCCCATCTTGTGGAGCCTGATTGTTGACGAGCTACTGAACACACTCACAGCCGATGGCCTTGAATGCCAAGGCTATGCAGATGGCATAGTGCTAGTCTGCAGGTGTAAATTTGAGGGCACATTAGGTGAACAAATTAGACTGCATATCGAAATTTTATAAAATTGGTGAAGAAAAGTAGGGCTGAGCATTAACACAGCAAAAACTATTATTGTCCCATTTACACGGAAGTAAACTGAAACCCATATGCATAGGTAACTTTCGACCAACGGTTCACTTGAAAAAACACATGGACATTAGTTAGCCAGCTTATCACAGAGAAAATTTGGGGCAGCAAACCTAAGATTTTAAGATGGATGTATCTAACTATGGTTCCGCTCGTGGTTACATACTGCGCCAATGTTTTGGTGGAACGAACAAAATTAATGACAGTTAGCAAACAACTGAACAAGGTTCAGAGAATGGCTACTCCAACTGCAGCTTTGGTTGTTCTCCATTAGCTAGTGCCGTTGCAGACAAACGTGCAACAACAGGCAGATAGGACTAGGTTGAGGATAGGTAGAACTAAGAGTGGATTCAGTGATTGCTTCAGCGGAAGGAGAGATAACAATTGGCAGCCAAACACCTGTTACTAATCGACCCTAGCGGTAACCTCGGCTTGAAGCTCAACTTCGACAAAGAGTATAACATAGTACTCAGCGAGAAAAAAAAGATGGGCGAATATAATACTCAATTTTAATATTAAACCGAGCACAATAAACTGTTAAATGGCTCCCTATGGAATGAAGAAGTAAGTGCTGGGGTCTTCGGTCCTCGCATCAAACAACTTTGAACATTAAGGGAAACTTGTCAACATCTTTCAGGCAGAAATCTATGCCTGAAAATGAAAGATGCGTCCACTTGAATACAAGCAGAGGGTATAGGAACCAAACTATTGAAATATCATCTGACTTTCAGCCGGCCATCAAAGCACTAAACTCAATTAATTCTAAGCTAGTAAGTATTGGCATATCTAGAACAACTTTATAATCTGGGAAGATTGCATAGAGTGATGTTACACAGAGCACCAGGTAATGAGAAGGCGGACAAGAAAATTTCACTAGATAGGTGAGTTCTGGAAAAATTGTGAGGGTATTAGACAAAATATTAGGTAAGAAACTGTTTGACCCATATAAGCAAGAAAACAGCTGAGGCCTGTTTTGGGGTTTTTAACTCAACGTAGTGCACAAAACACTTGTACAAAATAGAATAATTGAAGGTAACGGTACACTGAAAAAAAACCATACTAAAAATATAATTGAAATTTTGGTTTTTATCCGAAGAGGTGTACTTATAAATTTTTAGTACGATTCGCACTAAAATTTTTTGAATCAAGCATAAAACGGCATAAATTTATAAATGAAGCAAAATCTTCAATAAGTATAAAATTCTTGAACTAAGTATAAAAATTGAATTCTAAGAACAAATCTGTACTCAAGTCAACTACAAAAGTCTCAGAAATCAATCTCTCGGAGGAGAAACAGAGCTGAGAGGAAAATACAATTTACTCTCTCCAATTTGCACTGTCAGTAAATGTGAAAAGCAATGTGTTGTTATTCGGCAACTCCATGTGTATTGGATGCCCGTTAGCCGAGCTAGTTAAGATGATTCACTTCTCACACACATTCGATGACACTTCTCACTAGTTAAGATGACACTTCTCAGCGGCATTCGCATGTGTCATGGTTCGATGATAGTTGCTTCCAACAAAGAACATTTTTTTTAAAACCGTGTAAGTATAATAAAATTAAAAAAAAAAAAAAAGAAACAACAAAACAAATAAAAAAAAAATTTAATTTGTTGAACCATTTTGTACTTAAATCTATTCTATTTTTTCTTAAATCAAGCTCAGTAGAACTCGAAGACGGCTAAATTTTAAGAATTTCGTGTTTGCAAAAAAAAGTTCTTGAACCAAGAATTTTGTATACCGTTTAAGAAAGTGTGTACTCTACACACTATTGATACCGCTATGAATCAATTTAAGTGTACCTGCATATTCAGTTTAGATTACGAGGATTCCCCAGAAGAATCCTCGTAATGCTTGGCTAATATGAGGGGTATTTTGGTTTTCATATACACTTATAGTGCCTCCTATACGATTTCTACACAGCCAACTCAACCAAATTTACGAAAAATGATTAATACTCATGTATTATAAGGTGGACAAGGGTATACTACTACATAAGAAAATAGCAAAAAGTTCAAAATTCGAAAATTTGAGCAACATGCTGCGGCAATTAAAATCGCCTAAGTTGTTTAATGTCTACTCGAAATTCGATTTATTGTAGAAAAATAAATAATTTTTTTTTTATTTTTGTTGTTCTGGTTGTTGTTGTTGTTGTTGTTTTAATATCAAACGCAAATTAATAAAAATCAACAACATTTGAATTTAAAATTTGCATGCAAGCGCAACTATTACTAAACACCTCACTCCAGCTCCTCCAGCTTCAACTGCTGCTGTACGACTTCAATGAGCAAACACTGTTCATGCCATTTGTCAGCGAAACCATAAATTGACAGAACAACTGACTAAGTTTGTGGTTAAGTAACAACCAGACAGACATACAGGCATACAGACAGACAGACAGACAGACAGACAGACAGACATACAGTCGGACAGACAGACATACTCGTATATTTATATTATTGTAGGTACTTACTTAGATGCATATAACATAACTAGCAGCACGAACAAGTTACATACATTTAAAGACACATATGTATATATATATACTCGTACAATCAGAAATATTCAGATAGCGACAACATGTAGGCTGAGATTTGTGCCATGTACGTAGAATGGTAGAATGGTTAGTTCCTCTACTTCGGTTAGTTGGCGCCAGTCATCAGACGTCGTCTCAGTGACAAGGTGACAAAGATATAACCAAACTATTTTGCATAAATTATTTACTAAGAAATACGTCAATTGATTAAATTAATGGTGCCAATGTGCAGTCGCATATGTATAGCTATTATTTAAATAAAACGTATTAAAAATAGTCTACTTATGTATGTAGTATCAAGTTAATATTTCCGACATTGCCCGGCTTGGAATTTTTGCAAATATTGACAACTTGTGTGTTTAATTGTTTATATATATATATATATATATATATATATATATATATATATATATATATATATATATATATATATATATATATATATATATATATATATATATATATATATATATATATATATATATATATATATATATATATATATATATATATATATATATAACTCGTATATTAACAAAGATGATGCATTGAGCCAAAAAATATCACACTTTCGTTTTTATGCTTCATGGCACGGACCGGACGGGCGGGAATGATGTAGAATGCGTAGAACAACGAAGACAACCGATTGCTGTTTTTGGCTTTTGTATATGTGTGGAAAAGAAACAAAATACGTATCATGCTATCGCGTTTTCTGTATGCTTATGTCCGATTCATCTTTTTCATCCTATTGCACTCAAGTACGTATGTACATGCTTTCAATACAACATTTCAATACCTGACATGCCCATTAGAGATGAGCTAGTCAGTGATTTTTGAGTAGCAGTGTTTATCGTGACTGCTATTTTGAAATCGCCGTGATTTTCAACTGTTACTGCGATTACTGTTAAAATTAATAGCAAAAAACCAAAACCTCTAATTTTATCTATTTATTAAATTTATTATATTATTTATTATATTAATACGGAACTAATTCTTTTTGGTGCCATTTTCTAGAAAGAATTGGATTAAAATAGTATAAAAAGCGAGTTGGATATAGTCTCAGAAGAAGAAAGAAACATTTAATTTTCAACTACAGTGAAAGAAACCAAATGCTAGCAGAGAAAAGGCGAACGAATCATAAAAATTGAATAAAAACAAGTGCGTAAATAGCTTTATTAAATATGAAGTACTCGCCTGTAAAAACTACGTCTATGATACATCAGTTGAACGATTGTTAACTGCCTGTGATTCAATAACGGCGACTAAAAAATCACTGATATCAGTTGCTATTCCATATTGTAAATATCAGTGATTGAGTATCGTTTGTTTCTTACTAGTGTCACGGTGTAGCAGTAATATATCATGCATGTAGTGTTCGCAGCAAGTTTATGCATGATATATTACAGATACGCCGTGAATCACAGCGACACAGCAAGTGATATCAGTGATTTTTCAGTCGCCGTTATTGAATCACAGGTATTGGAACTATATTCAACTGTCTCCGATTGATTTTTATACCATTTTAAGCCAATCCAGTCCAGAAAATGATATTAGAAAGCCATTTTATGACACAACCAGCTATCACTAGTTGGTACTGAAAAAAAAACATTTAAAGATAACACATGGGCTTGTCAAAAATCTGCTTCATAATGCCATTTTCTACAAAGGTTTGGCTATATGTCACCAAGACAAATAATCGTCTCAAGTCGAGAAATAAAGTTCTGAAAGCGCTCGCTGGGTCTTGGGGCAAGGATAAGGAGACATTAATAACAACTTATAAAGCTATCGGACGTTCTGTCCTGAATTACGCTGCTCCTGTCTGGACCGCTTTCCTAAGTAAGACTCAATGGCAATGCCTGTAAAGAAGTCAGAATAGTGCGCTGAGGACTGCCACTGGTTGTCTGCAAATGACCCATGAAGACCATCTCCATGAAGAAGCGATGCTGCTATCTGTTCATCAACATAATGAAATGATACAAGAAAGAATCGAATTGGCTATTAATCAAGTGACATATCTTTACTAAGATTTACAGATTTTAACAGAATTAAGAGCCAACGTAAAAATTTAATTGAAAACAGGTACTTAAACATAATTTTGAACCATGAGACTGAATTGTATCGAATCAGTCATCATTTCAGACATTTTGTAATTTTGACAGTTCTTTGACGAGACTGGTACATTCACGAGTTTACAAGGTTTTCGAGGCAGTTACAGGTTTAGAAGAATACCCATAATATATAATCTTTGGTAGAATATAAAAAATGCGTTACAAGATGATCGAATGAAAAATGTTTAGCCAAATTCTACTTAGAGGTCGACTTTTTGAGCACATACACCATAGAAGGCAACTACTACACACAAATCAGCTAATGGTTTCGGCGGTGCTTTGATGATGAATCAGTTAGGACAAGGATTCCTAGGTATATATTGTAGGTAAGATGCAAACCGATTACTAAATTCAGTTTAAAACGCATTCTAAATGTCTGTTCACTTTGCTAATAAATGCACATTATACTAGAAGTTTAAAAAACACAACAAAAATTTGTTTAGTCTTCTATTTTAAAAGTATGTAGTTAATTAGTTTAGGCCATATTTTACAAGAATAATCTAGATATAAGAATGATTGAGCTGACTGATTCATAATCATTCATAATCAACGAACAGCGGAAACTGCTAATGCTAGAAAGCTGATTTATGGACCGATAGTAGTTTCCTTTTATGTTGGAGCGGTGTTTTAGAAAAGTGTCGGGTCAATGGTTATATGTGGGACATCTTCTTTACATCCGATCGTTTTCAAAATTGGTTTGTACGCGAGTATACTCTACACAAAAAATAATTAAACATGTGTTTAGCCGATTTTGGAAAAATGTACTCGAAGGGAGAAAAAGGTTATATGGGGGTAATATTTCATTCTTTTTTTGGTTTTTCATTCAATCGTTTTCAAATACTGTTTGCATACTCTATAAGAAATGATAAAACAAGTGTTTCGCCGATTTTGGAAAATTCGCTCCAAAAGAAGAAATGAGAGGGGAGAAGTGAAACCAGAAACGAGAAACTATTTTTTCTTCGAATCGTTTATAAACTCGTACAACTGTACAGATCGCTTTGTACACATACATTAACTTTGTGCTCTACTTTAAAACCGGAGACTGTCACAAAGTATTTGTAGTCAAGTAGTACTTAGCAATACGCGATGTTAAATTAACTGTAATGAAGTCCAACAATCGCTAGATCCATTGGCTGTTCCAGCGGTAGGAAACTGGATACGTGGAAGACACTGAGAGGGCACACATTGTTTGCAGGTGAACGCTTGTGGAACACCAAATACTGTCAATGCAAAGATGCTGAGAAGTCTCAACGGAGCATGTTTATTTCATTGTGAATCGAGTGTTTTGCTCTACGATGGCTCCCTGTTGGATCAACTAGCTGGTAAGTCAGAAACAATTTTTATATGCGCATCTTACAAACCGCCTAACAACTCCACTGAAGTGTAAAATGCATATGTACAAAAGATTGCACACATTCACTCTGGACGGTATCGTGGATCGTGAACATCTGTCCATCATTGGTGATTTTAATCTCGGTAAGCTGGCTAGGACTTATTTTGGCTTCTTTATAGTCAGCCAACGTTTATCAAGCAGATGAGTTTTTCGTTATTGTCAATAAAACACTGCATGATAAAAATATTAGATAACGAATCGTTTTAAGATTTCTTTAGCGGAGCATCTCAATTATTCTATTCCAAAAGCACGTCAAAAATAGACAGCAGTCGGTCCCAGTCGGTCACCGCACAATGTGTTTTTAGCTCGTGACGGTGTAGAAGCATCATACCCTGTCCTTTTAGTGTACGACGATGTAACCGCATCGTACCCTATCTTAGTAAGCGATGGTGCATACGCACCGTACCCTGTCTCGCTAGTTAAGTACGCGTACCCTGTCGTTCTAATATACCATCCATTGGTTTTTTGGTACTAATAATTCGAGTTCGTCGGTTTATGCGCACTGAAACATGGTAACTCTAGACATACAGAGCATGCATTCCCACGAGAAACTAGAAATTCACTTTGCCATTCATTCACTTTATCGCCCTGTGACGCTAATTCGACTCACACGCTAAATAAGTATTCATTATAAAATACATATTAATTTTAGCTATACTAACCCACCATATATCAGTATACTAATAAATAAGCTAATCCATCTAACAGCCATGAAATATAAATTGAAATAAAATTATTGGAAAAAGTGTTAATTTATTTGAAGCAACATTTGTCTTAGGTAACATTCACCTATAAATTTCCGCAACGATCCTTGGACATCCATCCGGTGAGCGAAACATCAACTAAGAAGACTTCGTTACAACTGGTAAACTTGCATTTATATACTCAATTGTAGCCTAGGTGTAGCGGCTTCTGTGCGTCTCAGCTCTTGCAAAACAATAAAGCATAACTTCACTTAATTAAATTTGTAAAATGTAAGTTTTGTTAAGCATTCCAAGCACATTTAAAGCCACCATAAATCACGCGACATCCCCCCTATCCAACTTATCCATTTTCAGTATCATTCTCTACCAAAGCATTTCTGCACTATCGCTGATAAGCAAACAAAAGTTTTGTCTTTCGAACTTGTTTCTACTCATAGTTTTAGTTTTGCACTTGACCACAAAATAGTTGCATTGTTTTCAATGGAGACGGGGTCTGTTCACAGCATTTCATACAAAACTATCTACATAGCTAGAAAAGTATCTACGAGTTACGTATATCTTTTGCTTAAGAATGCTTAAGAATTTTCATTGTAATATTTTTTTTTGTTCGTTTGTTTGTCTGTCTGTTTGTCTGTCTGTTTGTCTGTTTGTCTGTCTGTTTGTCTGTTTGTTTGTTTGTCCGTTTGTTTGTTTGCTATATTCTTCCGTCGCTTTTCATTGCTGCTGACTGCACTTGTCGGGCTTGCGTTTTGCTGATTGTTGCAACCATTTAAGTATTTCTTGTTAATAATTTTTGTCGTCCCGAAAAATTAACTATGTACATACCATATATATATTTAAGTGTATGATGGCAAAGCATCATTAAAGTTTTACATGCCAACAACTTTACTAAGAGCAAAAACAATACCAACTATATACATACAATATACGTATATATGTTGGTATATAGAAATGATAACAACAAGCCTGGATGGCAAAAAGGAAATGTAAACTTTTCCACTTTTCCAACTATTTCCCAAAGTAGAAAATGAAAACTTTGAACTGCCGTCGACCATTGTCTGCACTTAGATATTCTTATAACATTGTCTGTATCACTTGGTCCTACTATGTTACTTACACCGACGACACACTATTCTGTTCCTATTTCTGATTCTGCTGTTGATTGCGACCACTTTTTGTTGTCCTCTCATATCCTTGCCTGAATGATTTATGATTTTTGAAAAAGTATTCTTGCTGTTGCTGTTGAACAAAAAAAAAAAAAAAAAAAAACCCCAAAAAGGAAATAACTACTTATTAAATATTATTTAGCATTTTGTTGTCTGCTCACTTTGCTTGGCAATACTTTATGAATAAGTAGGCAGAATATACTGGGTGTACCATGAATGTATATTTTATGTGCTTGATTCACTGAATCTGAATTTATACCACTTATACAAAGTGTGAAGTGGTATTATCAGTTTCTCAGTATGTTTGTAACGCATTAAATAGTTGTCTTTGATCTCATAAAGTATATACTTGGACCATGGCACCGTCCATTTATCCAGTGGATCTTGTTTCTTCCGGTACCCTTTACATATGTTTATATCTCACCCACTTTTCTAGCGAGTCTTATTTTTCCTATGCCAGTTTCCTTTCAATATGTACGAAATCCCATCTAACTGCGTTAAACAGTTGCTGAGATATTATATAAATGAATTTTATTGATTGATTGATTGATTTTACTGATTTAAAAATAAACAGAAAATTTGTTTTTTTTTTGGGTTTCATTAGCTTCATTTTGACGTAGTCAGCTTTGTCGTTGCCAACTTGTGATATAGCTAAAACAGTGGACTTACTTACCTAAAAAAAAAAACTTCAAAAACGTAACTATTCCAAACATTTTTTGAGGCTATTTTCGAGTACAGCACTCAAAAATCTATAAGAAAACAAAATATGGCGTCGAATGCAATTCTCTTTTTTTTTTTTTTAAATTTGTAAACTATCTGTATCTGTATCGCAAAACAGCGCATCCCCAATTTCAACGTCTGTAATTTATTCACTGTGATTGGCGAATAACAGTGTTTGGCTGTTATTTGTTTAGTTAGCAAAACTGTGAATGTTCTTCACAGTTTTTGCAAAATATAAACTCTTTTTAACATAGTTGAAATTATTGAACATTATTTTTGTAAAGTGTTCGAGAGAAAGACTCTTCGTAGGATTTTTGGTGCCCTTAGAGAGTTTAGGACCCGTATGAACCCCGAGGTGTATGAGCTGTATGATGAGGTTGAGATAGTCCAGTGCATTAAATGCCAACGGCTGCGCTGGGCTGGTCACCTCATCCGTATGAACCCGAAGCAACAGTACCAACAACATTTTGTTCGAAAACATTTTATTTAAGCAAGTGAGACACGCGTTTCGAACTCCGTAACGAATCATCAACGGTATGAAGCAATTTTTGCAACTTATATCACATCATTTACTTTTTATCATATCAAAAGAAAAATATACTCACGGTTTGTAAATTAATAGTTCAATTAAAGCCAATACAATGTCTATTACTACGATTGCATAGTCATTAACATTCTATTTTTATTATTTTAAAAACATATATCTTTAAATAAGCGCAGTTCAAAAAACTAACCAAAATCAACAAACGCGTCCTACTAACTTACCTATTAAAAAAAAAAAACAAACAAAAAAACATACAAGTTTTGATACCATTCTACTAAAAGTAGCAACCTGTGTTTTAACCTCGTACGCCTTTCTAACTTTGCACACATCACAAAAATTTAACACAACCACAATAAAATTAAAACCCACCCTGTACACAAAAAAAAAAGAACTTATATATTTTTTTTTCTTTTCATAAATATAGTTGAAAACAGAGAAATTGTTTTAATTGAAAATTACACATGAATGCCACACGAGGCGACTATGAAGTCAATCAAGTCAATCTGCCATAAAAGAAAATTTTGGATGACGCAGGCTTGGGCCATCCAAATGTGAGCCGGAAATGTCCATTCACTTGCATATTAACAGAGCTCCGTACCAAAGAAGTCGAACCGACCAACCGTTGCGTCGTCCTGTGTTGTCCTGCTCCCTTAATAGACACAAACGTCTGAGCGCATTTTACTAGCCTAGCAGCAATTCAGTGGCTGACTCACTAAGCGAGTTAAGTCGAGTCATGGTCTTCGCATGCGAACACTAGTCAAGTCAATGCCGCCATCCATCCATCTATCCACTTCACTCACACAGTCATTCAAGTTAGCCGTTCAGTTATTCTATCAGTCAGTCAGTCAGTCAGTCAGTCAGTCAGCTATTTAGTCAGTCAAACAGTCATGGCATGCGTTCATCAGTTGGTCATTCATGGCCGGCGTCAAGGCGATTCATATTCCACCCCGTACATTCGAACTCAACAAAATGCCAAGGCACAGGAAAGTATTTCGAAGCTTCACCGGAAACCGGATGCAAGCAATAATTCAAATGAATTTCAAATCAAATCATTACAAAACATTTACAAAGTATGAGCGAACAACGACAGGCATATGTAGGATGGCAGCGGGGCGTGGGCAAGGATCGCAGGGCACGAGGTCGTCACCATGGTTGAACGTCGACTCATAGTCCATACGCTTTGAACGTGAGCCACGACGCAAAAAGGCCAAATGGAGGCGAACATAGCTAAGAACAAGAAAAAAAAAAAAACGTTAACTTCGGTTGAACCGAATCTCTAATCCCATTCAATAGCATTATAAACCAAAAACGTGGAGGGGGTGAATTTGTATAGCTGGTACCACAAAAAGTGGGCCGTGCACGCCCATTAGTATATATATATATATATATGTGAAGCAACCTGCTATAAGATGCTACAATATCAAATTTCAAGTTTTTCATACATATGCATAAAAGTGTGCGGTGTGTTTGTATGGGGGCTACCCACAAAGTGGGAGGGACACGACCACTTATTTATGTATGCTAACCAGCCATTTATAAGAAACCACCACATCAAATTTCAAGCTAATACAAAATTCAAAAACACAAAATTGGGCGGTTGGTTTGTATGGGGGCCCATTAGTCTATGTGTGTTAAACGGCTGTCCATAAAAGCCATCACATCGCATTTCAACCTAATATTGACTTTAATAAAGAAGTTTTTCATACAAAAAAACAAAAGTGATCGGTGGGTTTGTATGGGGGCTTCAACAAAAAATGGTCGGTCATATACACCCATTGATGCATATGAGAAGCTTCCATCCATTAGAAGCTACATCATCAATTATGAAGTTGATATTGACTATAACAAAATAGTTTTTCAAAAAAATGGGCGGGGCGGATCAACATTGATTCTCTATTGGACTGCAATAAAAAGAATTATATATTCCAATTTTCAACTGGATTCTCTTATATGTGTGGCATGGCATGGCATGGCAGCGCCCATTTTTTCCAGTGGATCTTATATTTTCTGGTATCCTCTATATATATATACACCTACCAAAATCTCGTACATCTATGTACATCAAAAAGTTTCAGAGAGAAGACGTTTTCACTTCTAGGTCGTGACACCGCCTATTTTTCCACTGAAACTGATATATCCCTGTCCTTCATATAGGAGTTGACCAAAAAATAAATGATTTTTGAGTTCCATGCGTCATTGCAGCACTGTTTCTGTAAACTACATAACTTCTGCCAATAGACTAGAATCAAAATTTAGCACAACATTTAGCACTATGTAGCATTTAGGCTGCGTTTTACAATCAAACAGAGACCAGGTAGCTGCCGCGCGGATCCGCATGAAGAAACTCATTATTTCGACTACTGCTTGGTATTTGATGGGTTGGATGAATCCATATTTCATCCAATATAGCGCCCAAACTCATCCCTATACGATAATAATAACTGTTAAACAAAAACTTAATGATGCAGATTGCTCAAAATTTGACAGTACTCGTAGTCTGTGGTATGAACCGGGAGTGCTTTTGTATTTAAAGTAACAACGCAGATAATTTAAAAATCACTTACATTTCGATCCACTCTCTTATATGTGCCAAATCTCATCATTCTGCCTTAAAAAATTTCAGAGATAGGAGTCATCCATTGGCCTTTAAATAAGTACCAAATCTGCTTACAGTAGCTGCTAAGATATAACGAATTTAAGCTTTCTCTTATGTGGGCGGACGTGGCACATAATCCTTCTGGTGAACGGTAGTAACACACGATTATAGTCCATTTTTTTTTTTTAAATAAAAAATTCTTTCACCATTTAATTATTGAAAGAATTATTTGGAATCGGTTTTTATCTCTTTATACGTAATATAAATGGTCTTTCAATAGGTTTGTCCGAACTTTAATAGCTTATTGCTGTCGTTTCAGGTGGCGACGCTGTCATTATTCGACGTTTGTGTTCTGCCATCGTCACCATTGTTACATTCGCTGTTTGGGCTTTGGAGCAGTTGGAAACGGATCCATATATTGGTGGAAAAATCATTTTGAGTGTTGAAGCTAATTTTTGGTTGAACGGCTTTGTGAGCAAGCAATATTACCGCATTTCGGGAGAGAGCTATCCACTGTTTGGTGTGGTTTTTGATCAAGTTTTGGGCCATTGGTTGTGATTATTGAGCCATACATGTGATTGGCATTGGCGAACAGTACCGGATCATAACTGAAATTTTACGTCCTCAATTGGATGACATGAACCTGGACGATATGTTGTTTCATAAAGCCGATGCAACGTGTCACACATCGGGCGTTACATTGTAGTTGTTGCAAGAAAAGTTCCCAGATCGCATTATATCCAGAGGAGGTGATGTCGCGACCATTTAAACCAACTTACTAAAAAAGGCCGCTCGAATCGAGTCAATTATATCAAATTTCCAATGATGTCAATTTTAAAGCATAAAGTTATTGAATGCACAATTATTTTTTTGTTTCAGTTTTGAATGATAAAAATTTAAGTGATTTTTTATTACAATTTAAAGTAGGCTGTTTTGTCCGCTTTGATGACTGTCAGAAAAAAAAAAAACACATCTGTAAAATTTAAAAATAAATTATTTCGACAAAAATTCAAACTGTGCTCGTGTTAGTAACTTACTTTAAAGTTTCAGCGCACGCCTCTGCTGCAAGGACCACTTTTTCCCATATATACTTTCTAAGGGGTCGTCTTCTTACGCTTAGCATCATCACCCTTATATGTAGATGCTGGGAAAAATTTGCTGGACGCTTTACATAAGCGCGTTTATTTACTCCATTCGACTGGAGTCTACCACCATGTGTCACCTCATCTGCCTCTGTGGAAGTGATATCATTAGAAGCTTCCACTTTTCCCACATCAATTGCGCCGCTGTCACCGGCGACGTCAACAATGCTGCTTCCAGTAGCACCCGTTTGGCTTGACGCAGTAGCTTCTTTAACTTCGGGAATAGCAGCCACGGTGCGTCTGCTTACCTCGCTTGTCATAGCTTGTTTCGTTTCGGGATCCTTATCTACAGGACCTTTTTCAACGGAAGGCATTGTTTATATACTAAAAAAAATTGTTTCTTAATGTAAATTTTATTTTTTCCTTTTATTATTTTTATTATACTTACAAGCAGACAGACCACTCATCTTGTTTACGATATCATACACAATATTACGTGTGAATGGTATAAGCAAAAAAAAAGAAAGAAAGAAAGAAAGAAAAAATTAATATGTTTCAAGCTTCTGATAAGAACTAATATACAATAAACTATTCTTCGTATGTAGTGTATACAAACTATAGGCCAAAGAAAATGAAAGCAGCAATGTTCTGACAGAATTGAAGGAAGCGAGCACAAGCTTCTGCTGAGTGAGTGAATCGCTGCAAAAAAGCCCTACAAATGCCGCTAATGTTTCCGGAAAAAAACCAATACACACAGCAACATACTGCTGTGTCTAACCTAGAGATACAACATTGCGCCCAAGGAGCATAGTACGTAAATAGGTATGTATGGTGTATTCATGTGACTGTCACACTTGGCAACTAGTCGAGTACGGAAGCAGTGCATCCTGTCGCTTGTCAACGATGCTTTCTCCAAACCAGCAAATACTTAGTATCCTAAATGACCTAGTACTACTCGTATATTGTACATTCTAGTACTCGTACATACTAGTAGAGTGCAACTTCATCTCTGAAACTTGCTTAGAGTTATTAATTTGTGCTATTATGACACTGATTAGCATTGTTCTACACGCTCATTGAACAACTTACTACTACATAAAGGACCATGTGCAATATTAAGGATGCTACTACAGCAGCAATATTTCCTGGTAGCTAACACAAAATATTGCAGCCAAAGCAATTTGCTATACTACTTCAAGCGGCATGCGACATTTATCAAATGCTGCACGCTGCATGCTGCATGCTGCACTTACTGCCAGCTACTGATGTAAAATGTTGGCATACAAGAAGGTAGGTGAAGTTTTAAAGTCATAAAGCTGGTTCGGCACTTGAACGCACGTGCGCCCATGTAGAGTAGAGTCGAGTTGCCATCGTCCTCGCCATGGACGTCGAGCGAAGATTCGTGCTGGGAACTGAAAAATTACGGACGCCTATTTTGAACATGCCGTAGCAACTGCTTTCCACTCGTGTAAAATGCGATTCCATTGTTTGAAAATAGCCCAGGCTCGGAGTAACTCATCCCCTTTACGCCCCCTGTCGATGTGCCTGAACAACGCCACTATGAGAATAAATTCGCTGCTGTGTTGTAATCGACTGGCGCCGTCGACTCGCACTAAACAAGTCACAGTTGACCAATAGATATGACAAATATGGCTAGCCAACTGGCCAACTTAACATGTACTAGCAGCAGCGTTAGCGATCAATGTTGAACAAGTAATGCGGGCTACTGACGACGACGATGACGACGACGACGACAAGTGTAGGCCGGCTGCCTAGCGCCAACGCTGCACAGTGGTACAATATTGCTCAGTGCATGTAACAAGTAACAAAATTTGAAAGAATAACGAAAAAGTTTTAATATGTGACAGTTTTTTCGTTGTTTCGTTTTTATATGGAATAACCACATATTTTGGCCTATTTTTTAGCTGATATTTGACAAATAATGCTAAAATGTTAAATGTGTGCTAAAATCAGATAGCCAAATGAAATGATTGCCATTCAATTGTTGTTTGACAAGAGGCAACATAATAATATACAAATATAAGGTCAGGTCAGGTCGTGCAAATCATTTGGATAGAAACGGCTTAAAAAGTAGCCAAATACATTTGCCACATGTCTGATCAAGTTTTGTCATGATTGCGAATGAGCCTTTTTGCCAAATAACTTGGCGTGTGTGACCGGTCGTGTGTAAATTTTTATAGCGTTTGGTTTCTTATTCTTCCAAAAAAATTATTGTAAAAATTAAAATAAGTTTATAATATGCAAATATTTTATATAAACAGTTTCAACTTTAATATTGTGTTCCTCAGAGTAGTATACTGGGCCCAATGCTCTACCTCCTATATACCAGCGATTTACATGTATTTGGAAATACCATAACTGCGACATTTGCTAATGACACAGCTCTGCTAGCTGTTGGCGAAAATGTGAGCAGATAAGCACAAATAAACTTCAAGTAGCTATAACTAGGATCCGTAAATGGACAAAAAAGTGGAAAATTGAACTGAACAATGCAAAATCCGTGCTTGTGGACTTGATTAACAAAACTGTACGATATCTTCCACTATACATTGATGGAATACAAATTCCATACTCAAATACCGGCAAATATCTTGGCGAGTTTTTTTGTGGGGGTCTTTATGCATTTGTTCACATAAGACACTTTGCTGCACCAAATTTGCCGATAGTGTCTTTTGCGCATGTATGTGTTTTGCAGATATTCGTCACAATTTAGCGTCATATCTCTTTCTCTCTCCCTCCCGCTTTGCCTGCGATGAAATATTTAAAGCAACAAAAAAAATCTAACACAACAACAACAACAACAACAAAAAAGACACTTAGCGCTTCTACTTGGCTCGTTTTGATCAGTTGCTGATACTCAGTTGCTGAGAGTCAAACGAAAGTGTCACCATCAAGATGTTATCGTAAGACAGCTTCGTGTGTATTGAAACAGAATACACGAAAGAATCAAAAAAAAAAGTGTTCTGTTGCTTCATTTTTTTCCGCCTTTTCGGTGAGCAGACATCATAGAAAAATTTGGTTGAGCATATTTTGCGAGCTCTGCACAAATGACATGCAAATGAACAAAAAGTTCATTGTCATCAGAGCTACATTTTTAAAATAACAAATAAGATATTTAAAAAATATATGTTCATAGCGAATACTACTTAGTCCTAGCGATTGTCTAACCCCATTTCCCTAGAGAGTAGCCAGTCAAAGGTAATGCAAAGTCGCAGCACTCGGTCCCTGCCAATGACATGCCCATGTTCAATGCATGGACGGTGCTTAGGCCGAAAGTTAGTACTCACAGCTGGTTTTTTTTTTTCATATATATTAAAGCCGATTAAGAGTTTATATAACCAGTAATTCTCAATAAGTCATGCGTCAGCTTAAACCACTATGCACTCTCACAGGCAACAATGTCTTTTACGCTGACAGACATAAATTCACATTAGGTAGCTTGATTTTGTAATTTATTTGACACTTTGATTATTAAATAAATAAGTAAGTAAATAAGTAAATAAATAAATAAACTGGCCAAATGCGTGTATGCCATCATAAATTATAGACTACGTTTAGCGACAGACAGAGACAAAAAAAATTGCACAAAAAAAAAAATGAGTTTAGGAAAATTTGCCTTAGGAGACGGCACCGCATTGCACTGGCAGCAATATTCATATGCTTAATGCTTTGGACGTATGACATAGACCTGTTGACCCTTCTTGCGATTGCCGCCACGTCTGCGATTGCCACCACGGCGACGATTCAGACCGGCTACACGGCGACGATTCTGTACGCGACGCCGATTATTGCTGCCACCGCGTGTACTCAAACCCTGGCCGATGATTTGCGGCAAGAGGTCCGTAATGGGTGACCCATTAACGATAGCTGAATTGACTGCAGAATTTGAATTTGAGGTGGCTGCACCATTATTGCCCAGATTCACGATAATTGGCGTAACGCCATTATTCGAAAGGCTGGTACCTGTGCCGGAGGTGACAGTGCCCGAGCCCGTGCCAAAGCCAGTGACCGCGCTGGTGCCTGTGGCCAGTGTGCCAGTGGTAAAGATATTATTCGTATTTGATGTGGGACGCAACTGTTCGAGCATATCCTGCTTCTGCGTAATATACTGATTCAGCGCCGAGTTGAGTGAATTAGTATTGCCAGTGGTACTCGTCAAACCGGAGGCTAGAAAACGCAATTGTCCATTATCGCTGCTGCTGTCCTTTATATAGAGTCCAGCAATACGTGCGCCATTATCATCGAGTGCAGGAACTTCGATTTCCATGTCATCAACCTCATCGTCGACTGCAATTGCAGCAGCATTCAAAGTGCCAACAAGCGCACAGATACAAAGCAGCACACGGAGTGTCATCTTTCAAACAAAATTATGGTTTTACTTATATCCAATTGAAAAATAAATTAGCAATAACTCCAAATTGATTCGTTCGTTCGTTCTATGTATGATATCTTTAAAACGTTCGCTGACTACTGTGCCTCACTCTGCGGCAGCGTTTGCTTTTATAGGCGCCTTCAATACCAAAACTATTCTACGAAAAACTATAACGAAATGATATGCAAAAATGATATGCTTTCTTTTAGCGCGTTAATGGTTAATGGCTTTCTCAATAATGCCGCTAAAAAATCGGTTTTAACTATACAAGTACTATTCTAATAAGTTTCTATTGAACAAACTTCTGAATTGCTTTTTGCTCGCACGCTTATTCAAATGATGAAACTGCAAATTTAACGAACGCATCATCAAATCTATGCCGTAAATGTCTCAAGGCTATTGATACATAAATTTCTTCTCATTTCTTCCAACAAAAATTAAAAAAAGTAAAGTAATTTTGACCCTGGGGCGAGTTTTTTCTTCAGCAACTTCTATTACCACAATACAATGCGATTCGTTTCGATTCGTTTCGATGTCAAGTACTTTTATCGTTTGTTAGCTCAAGCGGCTCATGCGGAACTGGATTAAGTATGTGAAAGACTGAGAAATGATTTTGCAGAAAAAAACAAATAAAAAACAAAAAAAAAAAAAGTAAACAAGAAATATTTTAACTGCGTTAGAACTAACAAACTTCATACACAATTCGAATGGTCATAAATATAGACAGAATTCAGTCAAAATTTTAAGTTTAAAGTTCGTAAATATTATAGGAGCAAGACCATATGCAGAAAGTGTATCAATTTTTTGTTAGAGTTTCAGATTTATATGCTACATACTGTTCGGAGTTTAGTTGGAGTTTTGAGAAATCTGCGCACTCGGACCTTTTTCTTCAAAAACTGAGATGATGATTGATGTTCTTTAAGCAGCATAATTTCAAAAAGTTACTGTTATTCGAATATTTGTTAAAAGTTTTTATCAAATTTTGAGACTTTCGTTGCAGTCATGCAATTAAAAATAGCCGAAGGAAGTATGAACTTTAATGGATGGTCACGGTTAGGAGTCACTGGTTTCAATAAACAATAAGAATTCTCAGCTGTAGTGAGACCAAACAATTTTTAATTCGGAACTCTACTACAGCATACTTATTTTCACACTATTCACATAGGGTATGAATAGCGTTTCAATTTAGTCATAATGATTGCAATGTTTTAAAGGAATTATCGGAGGCCACATAAACCATGACTGTCTGTCTGTCCTGTCTGCAGTTTAATAGAGTATCAATATTGACCCGATGCTCTCAGTTTTTGGGGTAGCACTTATGCAAACCCACCGTCTACTTTTGACTTTTTGTACGAAAAACTATTTTGGTTGCTGTCAAAATCAACTTAATAATTGATATGGTAGCTTCTAATGGACGGACGCTTCACATATCCACTTTTTGTATTAGCCCACATACAAACCTACTCTCCACTTTTGTAATTTTTTGCTATGAAAAACTTCTTTAATAAAGTCAATATTAGGTTGAAACGCGATGTGGTGCCTTTTTATGGACAGTCGCTTAACATACATAGACTAATGAGTGTATCCCGCCTACTAGTCCATGTGGGGTAGCCCTCATACAATCCCACCTCCCACTTATATGTTTTTTAAGTAACATTTTTCTCTTGTGAAAACTTTCGATAACGAAACGGAAAACGGACCTGACCAGGGTTTACCACCACTTCTGTGTCATTTTCGTCTTTATGTTCTATAAAGCGCTTTTCGGAATAACCGGGATGCACTTATAAATTCATGCCACCCGCAAATATTGCATTGTTTCTCATCCCGCCCATTCCGACGTTTTGAAAATTTGTCCCGCGGGTCCCAAACCGCACGCTCATCTCTAGTACATATGAAATATTGGTATGAAAGGCGATATGGGAACTTTTTATAAACATGAGCAACATATTGTGGCCACTAGAAGGTGTAGCTCCCATATATAAAAATTTGGCATTTATTTTGTGTCGCACATGTTTCAATCCAAGCAATTGCTTTCAAAATAATAATTGATTTGAAATTGTTCTACTACATACAAAAACTGTATCTAATTTATTTGATATTAACTTTCATTATTAACAACTGATATTGTATGAATTGTATACTTATATCCACAAAGATTTAGATTTTTACTTACAATCAGAGAGCAATGTCATGTGGCTTCTTAGAATGGTAACTATTGTACATACTTTTTCTAACAGTGCAATCAGTAGTATGTACTCATGTACTTTATTGTCATAGTCGAGGCCATAAACATGTTTTCAATATCTGAAATTATAAAAATCTTGGCATGACAAAAACAAAAAACAAACAAGAACAAACGTTAACTTCGGTTGAACCGAAGCTGTAATACCTTTCACACGAAATTTTAAATAGTACATATTGTAAAACATAAAAGTGGGAGTTTAAATAGAGGCTACCACAAAAAGTGGGCGGTACACGCCCACTAGTAGATGTGTATGAAGCGATGTAGTAGATGTGTAAGATGTCGCCATATTTAATTTCAAGTTGATAATGACGTTTTCCATGCAAATATATAAAAGTGAGCTGTGGGTTTATATGGGCCTACCTAAAAAAGTGGGCCGGACACGCCCATTTGTATATGTATATGAAGTGGTTGGCTACTAAAATCCACCAAATCGAATTTCAAGCTAATATTGATTTAAATTAAGAATTTTTTCATAGAAAACACAAAAGTGCACGGTGGGTTTGTATGAGGGTTAGCCCAAAAATTGGGCGTGGCGTGTCAATCTTGATACTCTATTAAACTGCAGTAAATATAAGTGTATGTGCAACATTTCAACTGGATAGCATAAAAATTGGTTCCCAAAAAGTGCGCAACAACATACAGACGAACAGACGGACATGGCTAGATCGACACGTCTCGTCGAGCTGATCAATAATATATATACTTTATGGGGTCTACGATGCCTCCATTTAATGCGTGACAAACTCTCAGACAAACTGATTATACCACTTCACACTATGTGTGAATGGTATAACTAGGTAAAAAAGTGCATGGAGAAGTACAGCAGTCTTAAGGAATAAATGAAACAAAGAAAAATTCTAACTCGGGCGGCAACGAAACTTTTGTAGCCTTCACATGCGTTATATGAGTTACTAGTAACTACAATATCTATTTCTGAGTGCTGCAAAAATGGAAGTTCTCCATTCCTTACTCCAACATATGTACATATATCTAATTGCAGCATAGAACGTGTTTATGATACAAGAGTTTCTTTTATAAAATTTTTATTTGGAAACAGTATACAGATACTTTAATTACTTGCATCAAAATACGCTCTCGCTATCAAATTTCAGTCGCCAAAGTGCAAAAGTACTGAACTTCATGCTGAACTGTCGTGCAAAGTAAATCAGAAGTAAAAAAAAATACAGTGCACAAAAACCGCTGATGAAGGACTCGTAGCTGAATCCGATACAGTACTATACAGTTTTAACTGGTACTCATTTTTTGCATTTAGTTTGTTTTTGTATAATCTCCAATAACGACTATAAAACATGTATTGCTCAGAGACAAATGAGAAATCTGTTGTAGATCAATAATAAAATCATTTAGACTAGTTTTATAATGCTACGCAAGTTTCGTAATCAGCTTGTATCAGGGTTCTCCAAAAAAAAAAGTAGAAGAGAGCAACAACAAAAAGAATCAGGGAGTTCCTCAAAAAATTTGACTTACTGAATGCATAATTCATTTATGTATGCATATTATTTTAGTTATGGAGAAATCATATCCAATCGATGCATTTTACTGTTCTGGAATCAAAATTCGATTTATAGAAGTTCGACTATATACATATGTACTATATTGAAGGTGATTTGACATTACTTTCATTGTACTAGTACAAACTCTACAAAAAACTTAAAATAGCCAGCTTTTTACACTTTATGTAAAGCGTATAAATGAAGCAAAAGAAAATCGCAGCGAACAAAAGAATGAATGAAGTATGCAACTTCGACCATTAAAATGTCATGGAATTTCACTTAAAATTCCTTTTTTTAACATAGTGGCATGCGTGAGAGTTGCAAGCGATTCCAACAACAACAACAACAACAACAACAACAACAACAACAACAACAACAAATATATGAACAATGCATGCAACAACCAAAGGAAGCAAAAGTTCTTCAAAGACAGTTGACGGAGCAAAAGAATAATGCGAACGCATCAGCGCCATTTGCCGCCATAAACAAAATGGCGAATACAAAATGAGATGGAGATATAGTGAAAAGAGAGAGTGAGTGAAATACACTTGAACGAGACAAGTACAAGTACAAGTACACGCACACAGCCACACCACGCTGCAGTGGCGTAAATAGGGGCATGAAATTAAGGAGATTTATTCCCCATGAGTCTAGAATATTGAATGATTATAAAAATAGAAATCTATTCCACTGGTTCCGGTTTCCCAATCCAAAAAAAAATTGTACGAAAGTGATTTCGGTGAAATGCTCCGTTTAAATGAGCGGTTTAAATTCACTTCGAATTGGCAATGTGAAATGGTAAGTGAATACAAATCGCATTATTCTTCTAAATATGAAAAAAAAAACGGATCATTTCAACGGAATAGTTTCCAAAGATTTTTTTATTATGTGTCAATTTTTAATCTATAGATAGATTTTAACATCTTGAATTTTAGAGTAAGATTTACCTTTCACGGACCTATTCTGAATTGTCGGATTGTCGGCGCTCTTCAAACTCATGGCGGCAATTGACAATGAAGCTAATAAATTCATCGAGACTAATCAGTTTAATCAAAAATATTTGCTTGCGGGGTCCAGCAATTGTGTTTTTAGTAATAATTGATGCAATTTATGAACTTAGAACCGCGTCTTAGTGATTTCGCTGCGCTGCAATAGTTGAAGTCCGGTTAAAATAGACATTTCAAATAACAAAAATTCCGACAGAGCTAAACTTTTGTACACCATTAGGAATAAAGTGTCGAAAGTCCCCATCGATCCCAAGTTATACGGAGTAAAAGGTCAAAATTTGAGGGTTTTTGATTTTGTTTTTTCGAAAACGGTAAGTTTTATCAAAAAAGTAGCCCACACAGACAAAGATTATATATCTTAAAATTATCTACAAAAATGGTTCATATACTTTTTTTTCTAAGATTCACCATTTCTGAGATATCGCGAGTCTAAAAGTTGAAGGAGTCACGTTCTACATGTTATGCACACATCTCCACACCACCTGTGAGGTAGTGTACTTTGGCGCGTTTTTTTTTAACGTGGTTTTCCCGATAGGCCTACTTCACGAACTGTTATGTCGGAATTTTCTGGGACAATACTCTTTTAACTGCATGATGATTATTGATATTGGTTATTGACTTTAACTGTAGTTCTGATGTGTTTTGATATTTTAACTTTTAACGACTTCAATAGTCACTTCTTCTTCGCTTTTTTCTTCTTTTTCTTTTTCTTTTTCTTCTTCTTCTTCTCCCTCTTCTTCTTGCTGAAGATGGAGATGAATCAGCTGTCTCTTCATCGAAATTACATGAATTTTCGTCTGTTGTATTCAATTGGACACTTGAGAAAGACTGGCCTTGGCACGCTGAAGAACACAGTAACACATTTAGCACTACAACCTTTTTTGCAATTGCAAAAAATAGTGCTCAGGAGTTTTTCCGGAGCAGGTGGTAGTCAAGTTTGAATCGGTTCGAAAGTATTATCTATTAATTTCGAACCTCAGTCTTCTGGGTTCAGTTGATTGTCTGAACTTGATAGTATACTCGATACAAGTGTTGATTAGTAGAAGCCGATGTTGGAGGAAGACAAGATAGTTGTACATGCTTGTTTCTTGTTTCGTGTATTTTTTACAAAAGTTAAATATCTATATTTATCTAAACGAGTATAATAAAATTTTTTTGGCGCTCCATAAACAGCAAGGAGAAAGCGAATTCCTTCTGTGATTATTGTTTGAGGTGAAAAATCAATTTCTGTAAATGCTTTAGCGATATCAATCAAATCTTTTTTTCTTTTTTTTTTCAAATAATTTTAATACTGATTGATGTTTTACTTCTTCTGAACATTTCTGATATATTATCGCAGCCGGTTTAGTAGATAAACTCTTTGAAGAATATATTTCTGTTCGCTGTGGAGCCTTTCCAGGATTTAAAAAGTATATAATTTTATCATTTGGAGTCCTTGCAGTATTTTCAGTTGTCAATTTGTCACTTAACATGGAAATGAAACGAGATTTATTATGAATGTTAGCGAAAGATTGTTGTTGGTTTGCTGGAACTGTCATAAATTCATCAAAGATGATGCCGGAACACGAATATGTTTCTGTAGTTCGACAACGTTGTTCTGCAGCTTTAATGTTTTTTGTCGACTCACTATAGCCATCAAATACTACCGTCACTCTATGACCATAGTGTATTGAACATATTTTTCAAAAATAATGTTGAAGGTTTCTTCTCGATCCCACACAACGTGATGTTGTAGATATCCTCCATCGATTAGGAATGGTGATACTTAGAGAAAAAAAACGTATGTGAACCATTTGAGGTAGATAATTTTAAGATCTATAATTTTTGTCTGTGTGGGCTAATTTTTTGATAAAACTGACCGTTTTCGAAAGAAAATCAAAAAACCTCAAATTTTGACCTTTGATCCCGAATAACTTTTTTAGCACACATGGTATCGATGGGGACTTTTGACATTTTATTTCTAATGGTGTACTCTGTCGGAATTTTTGTTATTTGACCACTACTTTTTAATGACTAATTTGACCGGACTAATAAGTTAGATAGCTATAAACACGGAAATTATATTTTTTTCCTCTAAATAAGCGTACCTTTTAGTCTATGAGAACCAGTCTATCGTACCTCTCTCGAGCCAGACGGAGTAATATATGGTCCAACGAGCATGGGTAGATGGACTTCTCTATTCGAGCTGTTCACAAATATGTATATACTCTATTTGATATTCGATATTTCGTTTCCCCATTATGACATTTGAACAAATCTTATGCACCTGATTACAAATATAGGTGAGCCATCTGTTGGTGTTTTTTTAAAAAAAGTTAAAAAATAAAGAACTATCTACGTCACTGCCACATACAGGCATACAGACAACGGCGAAATGATAATGTTACTTATGAACTTCCGTTCACATTATCCACAAAATACAAATAACTACATACACTATTTATACCCTGCACAAACCATAAAAATTTGTATCTGAAAACTATGAACTGTGTTCGAGCGTAGAAACTGACGTATAAAATAAAAATAAATCTGCGACATTGTACCTCACAGTACTATGTGTGTGCTTTGCAAAAAATTATTAAAATGATTTGCAAACAAAACAACAAAAATTAGAAACAAGAAAAACGTTAATTTGGTGGAACCGAAGCTTTTAAAAACCTTTACAAAACGTGAACATTTTCAGCTGATATTAAATACAGTATTTTACGCAGAAGCCCAAAATTAGGCGTTGAGTTTGTATGGGGGCAAGTGAGCGGGCCGCGCCCATTGACATGTACATATGTAAAGCATACGCTCTTAAGCAGCCTCTTTATCAAATTTTAAGCTGCTATGTAAGTTTTTTATACAAAAAGACAAAATTGGACGGTGGGTTTGTATCGAAGCTACACCTAAAATTGGGATAAAAAGCTAAAGAACTAGCCATTAGCCATGTGTGTGTGACTAAGTTTATTTGCTGTCACCCAAGTTGTTCAGCATATCGAAATCCAATATATCTGATATCTGATATCTGTCTGTATTCACTTCCTAGTCTATGATTCACACGGTGGCAAGGAGCAGAGTGGTGAAAACTGTTCTTCACACAACTTGATTATTCTGTAGAATGTATTGGTATTTAGGAACATTTAAAAATGTACCATTGTTTAATGTAAGTTGTTTAAAAACATGACAGGAGCAGTCGCATAACATTCCCGATTTCTTTGTCTGCCACTGCAATTATTTTGCTCAAATTACAGTGTGTCTATAACTTAGTAAAAGTTGCATCGAAACTGCCATAAAATCAATTGAATACTCGTACATGTTCAGTTTGCTGTTCATCCATTCTGTCCATCTGTTCACCCTCAAGGCCTAGATATCGCACAGTACAGATATAGCCTTCCAGTTTATAGCACTGAGCTACAATAAAGTAGCACTCTATAGATATACGTATTGGATGTGATATGCAAACCATGTGTAACTAAGTAAGACAGATTTTATAAATAAAATGTATAATTCCTATCGGCTTTATGAACCCAGATACACATGTTGAGATTTTCCATATTCTTTTTTTTTTTTTTTTTCACGTAGGCATAATCTTCAAAACCATGAACATTTCTTTCCATCTCTTTTCATCTCTTTCCAAAAGTACACAAACAATTAAATGTGATATTTTTTGCACGAAAATGTGAAGGCTATAATACAGTCGGGTTACTCGACTGTACTGTAGCAGTCAAATATAGAGATACTTGTTATTTATTTATTTTTTAATTTATTTATTTATTTACTTATCTCAACTGAAAAGCAAATTACACTTATATAGTTTAAAGCATATGGAGCACATTCCACACAAGTCTATCAACCCCGTTCTGCCCCATAAGTTCCAATCTACTTAAATACATTCTTTCTGTGGTGTTATACTACTTTATACTGCAAAAGTATTTCGTATGCCAAAGTTTTTATTGATATTTACTTAGGTGTTCTACTTGTATCCTTTTCAACTTGTTCCTTTTACTTGCACTCAGAGTAACTGTTAATTTTCTTTGTCGTCCTTTTTGTCACCGCATCGCGGTTTGACGCCCTTAATTGCATTTTATAGTAAACAGCAGGTGATGACATCGATGTCGTGTTGTCGTTGTCGTTGCACGAAAATGCATAAACCCATTCAACGCATTCCACAGCAACTCAGCTGACATCCAGTTACCTTTACACTGCAGCGCAACTATTTGTCTCAGACAATTTATTACACTAAAAAAAAAATTGCCAATGAAGGTGATGCCAGTGCGTTAAGCAACTGCGCCTATTACATCATAGAGACAGAGACTCTGGGTTCGAATCCCAGTTAAGACATGGTAGTAAAATGTTTATTGGTATGTATGTTTTTTGAAAATAAACAGCGCCAGGTTTTATCATGTTTGTATTGTACGAGTATAACTTAATAGAAAGGTCTTGTCCTAAGAATGATTTTCCATCTAATACTAGAACTATGTATATTCGCCCTATTGTAAGCTTAGAAGGAGTTCAAACAATTTGCATTTATTTGTAAAATTATTGTAGTTTTCTACACACAGCGGCATATTCTGCATTTTTATACCATTCACACATAGTGTTATCATCGTATTTGCATTTATTTGTAAAATTATTGTAGTTTTCTACACACAGCGGCATATTCTGCATTTTTATACCATTCACACATAGTGTTATCATCGTATTAGCAGTTTGTCTGAAAGTTTGTAACGGCTTCTTCAGTCTATGAAAAATAAGGGGCATCAGCTACCTGATATGATTTTCAAAACTGTTTAAGACAAAACTTTAGATTTTGAACCAATATTTTCAAAAAAAAAAAAAAAGAAAATAATTGAAATACCACAAAATCTGATTCATATTGCACTTTGAAAAAAGAAAAGTTATGCAAATGCCTTTGTAAGATAACCATTTTTGCTTGCTTAATTTTTTTGAGCAATTCCACTTTTAATTCGAACTTTAGAAAAAAGAAGATTTCAATAAAGAAATATTGACGCGATAAACAAATCAAATATGTTTGCTTCATTTATTTTCATTATTTACAAAATTTATTTTTATTTTTCCCGTAAAACATAAACCGGTGTAAGTACGCATTGCAACGCCCAGCCATGGAATCGTTGCATCTCATTGAGCATCTACATCAGCCATATAAAGAAAATTTCTATGATCTCAGCAGCTGTTTGACGTAAGTAGTTGCATGAAATATGGTACATAGTATGTACTATTATAGTAAAGGGCACCACTTGGAAAATAGCCGGTGCTAAACCTTCTTATAAGAGGAAAACATGTGAACCTCCTCCACATAAGCTGACGTGGAAATGAAACTTATTTAGCCGTGTATATTATCTGTACAAGGTATGATCTAGAAATAACCGAACTTTTAATTTAAATCATAGAGCACGTAGCGTACTCTATTAAATGTTGGCAGTGTTAGAAAGCTACATTTTTCTTCTTTCGAAAGCAGCTAAGTTCATGCTAATCGTTGTAGTTATGTCGTAGAAACATAATAAAACAAAAGAGCAATTATTAAATTTTGTTTTAAACTTAAGAATTGCTAAAAAACAGTTTATGATGATGATTGTATGAGTCATACTCAAGTTTACACGTGGTTTACACGATTTAAAAACGATCTTTGATGATTTAAATGGTGATCCAAAACCTGAACGAACCGAAGAATTTAATCTCTGCTGAGTTAGTGGAAAAAGTAAGTGAAATAAACGCTATCGATGCAAATTTCATTGTGAGAATGCTGGCAGAAGATTTAAATTCATCTTACTGTAGTACAATCTATAAAATATTAACTGAAGATTTGGGTAAAAGAAAGGTGTGTGCACGTTTTGTTCCACAACGTTTCAACAGCTGAAAACGATGCAGATATTCTTGATTCGATCATAGCTGGTGATGGAACATGGTGTTTTAAATCTGATTCTGAAACTAAGCGACAATCTGCAGAATGGAAGTCAAAAGACGAGCCAAAACCTATAAAATTGCGTTTTCATAAATCAAAAATCAAGACAATGTTGATAACTTTCTATGATTCCAAGGTTATTGTTCACAAGGAATTTGTTCCAGAAGGTCAAACTGTCAATGGTGAATATTATTTACAAGTTTTACATCGCGTTTGTGGTCGAGTGTACTACGTGTTAGGCCCGAATATTTCAAAGGATACCAACTGTGTTTATTGCGTGATAATGCATCACCTCACAAAACCATAAAAGTCAATGAATTTTTTATGAAAAACCCGATTTGTCTCATCGACCACACTTCGTATTCGCCTGATCTATCAACGTGTGATTATTTTCTCTTCCCAAAAATGAAAACTGCAACGAAAGGAGCTTTTTATGATGACATGCCAGCCATAAAAAAAGTAGTCTATGGATAAATTGATTGAGTGTTCCAAACGTTGTATTGAGTTAAATGGATCGTATTTTGAATAAATCTTAGAGCTTTGAAACAAAATACCATGTTTGTTTTATTCTATAACTAAAAAGTTCGGTCATTTTTGGATCAAACCGTGTATGTTTAATTTTTATATACTTCAAATAGAGTATATAAAGTATTATAAATTACCTTGACTATATATTTTACTTGTTAAAATAACAATTGTTTTCAAATTGCTCCACTAAATATTAAAGATAAATCGAATTAAGGTTCTAATGGCAGCTTATTGTTCCGTAAATTGTACATTTATATCAGTAAATATTTAAGGTCTCGATAGTTCAAACGTCAAGCATGCTAGTTAACATTCCAAAGGTACATTTTTATTTAATTTTTAATTGTTTCATTCGCAATAAAATAATAACAAATATAATAAATTGTTGTACTACAAAATTTCAAATGTATAAATCTGAAACTTCAGCAAGAGCATCAAGTAGTATATTAAAAAAAAAAAAAAAAAAATACCACACAAGTTCAAAGGCCAAATATGTGCCATAGTAGGGCAACCGGAAAAATCTTTTCGCTGTAAATGCTTTGCGCTTAGTTGGAAAAAAATCGAAACCTTAGACAAAACAACCCAACAACAAAATAAGTTCACAGAACGCAACAAAAATGGAAGAAATGACAATAGTAAAAAAAAAATGTTTTTCCTTTATTTTTTCAAATATCAAATTCTATTTTGAGATATTTTGAATTGCAACCAAATGTTTGGAAAACAAACAAGAAGTCGATGCAATGAAATCCGGATTCACATTGTTGAGATACATTTTCAGCGGAAAAAGTAATTTCGCATCAAATTTCAAGAGCAAGAACGAAAAGAAATTGTAATGGGAAACAAACAAAAAAAAAAAAGAAAAAAGTAAAAAAGGAAAAAAAAAACGAGAATCTACTTGTATGGAACATATGTACGTAAAATGTAAATCAATATCAAAGTGAAAGCCAAAAAAAGTAAACAGGGATAAACATTGAATTCGGTAAAACCGAAGTTTGAATACTCTCTTCATATGAAAACTTTAATTTTGATTAGGAGAGCCTATTTTAAGAGTTTACCATAGAGTTTCAATAATATAAAACTGAAATATAAATGGAAAATATAAGAAATTTTTTGTTGCATACATTTTATTATGGATAGCAATTGTACCAAATTTGGGGTCTCTAGCTGTGATAATAAAGTAGCCTATACTAGAACTTGTGTCTGTACCATTGATTTGTATATATGTTTTATATACTATTGTGAGCTTAATTGGTGTATTTTATTGTATAGAAGCATAATAAAATAAAACAAATAAGAAACGTGCAGTGGGTTCGCATGGATGCTTTACTTCTCGATTTTCATACTCTTACTGTTTACAATAAATAGAAGTTTCTATACCAAGTATCAGATACAAATCTAGCAAACTGAGCGTGCGAAATGCAAAGCAACACACACACAGACAGATAGACAGACAGATAGACAGACATACATACATACAGACAGACAGATAGACAGACAGATAGACAGACATATAGACAGACAGACAGACAGACAGACGGTCTTAAGGATATAACTAGATCGACTGATTTCAGCTAACTGCTCAAGAATACACTTTAGGCGTATGTTTAATTATTTTTTTTTTAATTCAATAAACATGACCCTCTGATAGAAATTATTGAAATGTGTTGTCAGTTTTACTTAATTTCTAAAAAACATACCGTAGGAAGTCCATTAAAGTTCAGCTCTTATATTGTAATTCACAACAAATAGTGGTAAAAACAGAACCAAACTTCTGGCGTACGCAATGTGGAAGCAGTAATTTGATATTTTTAATGTCAATCTGTAAACGTTTTTATATTGCCCTAATCTCCATCAACTGTAACAGAATAAACAAGAGAAAATGTTACCATTGGTGTAACAGGAGCTCCAAAACTCTTCACACTTTTTCATTCGGATGAACTTCCAATATATATGTATAATGGTATATGAAACACACTGGATAAATTTAATATTTAGAAATCAATAAGAATTGTAGAAATGCCTTCTCCGTAGAAGGTTTTTGTCATAGAATTTTTTGTTTTTTGTTTTTTGTTTTTCGTTTTTTTTTTGTGGCATTCTTCACCTTGTAGAAATTATGTTTCTAAAAAATTCTCATATGCTTAATGCACATACATACACAAATACTATGTTACAGAGTCTCCAACAAATTGAAAATACGCAATGTGCCGCGCAGTATGTGTGAAGGGTATAATAATGACTCAAAAAACGCAATTGAGGCACTTGTGTCAACTTTTTGAATTTTGTGTGTTGACTGAAAATGAGCGTTGAGAGCTATTCATACAAAATAGGCGTGAGTGTCGCTCATTATCCTTTTATCTAAGTGCGTGCACCGTCTGTTATCCTGTTTTTGTGATGCTCTGTGCAACGTATGCTGTAAACCGATGCCATAAAAGTCGAACTCTACGCCGCCAACAAGACGCCTGTCGCCTGTCGCCTTTGTCTGTAACGGCGCACGCATCCTGTGCGTCCTTTAAGTGTAGCCTCTTAAGTACATACGTACTTACATACCTACACGTACATATGTATATGCAAAGTGTCCCACACGGAACTGCGCTGCCCTGCCCTGCCCTGCCCTGCCCTGCCCTGCACTGCACTGCACTGCACTGCTTTGTGGGCGCGTTCGGTGTGTCCATTTACATAAAATATACATTTTAGAAGCATTTTGGACAATGGTTCGGTTCGGTTCGGTTCAGTTCAGCTTAGTTGAGGTCAGAGCGCTAATTGCATTTACTAAATCAAAATGCTCAAGTGCAGGCGCACTATGCTCATTTTAAGTGTCCTTGGAATCCTTGCCGCCTTTGGGACAAATGATTACATGTGTGCTCAAGTAGTTGCTGAGTGAGTTGACTTGACTTGACTTGACTTGACTTGACATCGGTAGGGAAATCGAAATTTTCAAAAATGTTATAAATTGTATGCCATTTCTTGCTATCCTCTCGGCCACTTTACACAAAAATGCGATTATGAGCAAGTGTGTTCACTAATTGTCGGCTGGCAAATGAATTGGAATGGTTTGGAATGGAATGGAATGGTTGAAATGAATGGATCGTGTTTGCATAACGCCCATAGAAACGTTTAATTTACGATGACATCAAGGACACTTCAGTCTGTCATACTTCATGCAGTACAAATTCTTTGTGCGCAGAGTTTAACAAACAATCGCCGAGTGATATAAATGTAAGATTGAAGTGGTCTTCGCCCAATTGGGCGTGTTCACGCAAAATAAAACGTAAATCATTCACTCACTCAATCATTCGATGTCGACAGCAGATCGCGCCGGCAGTCTGTAATCTTTCATTATGCATCTGGGATAAGTAAAAAACAAAAAAAACAAAAAAACAAAAAAACAAAAAAACAAAAAAACAAAAAAACAAAAAAACAAAAAAACAAAGACATGCAGCATATGTCCGCAGAAATTCTTTGCTTTGATTTTACCGTATGGGATATCCTTTTTGTACTCAAATTTAAACAGTCAACTGCAAATTGATTTATAATTAATCATAAATAAATCATTAGTACCGACCTATGTATGTACTGTATATAATATACACATGCACAATCACCACGACTCATAATACGTATATTTCGGTGAAAAAAACATTATCGAAATAACTTCAAATTTATTCGATAACATTTTTTCGTTTTTGGTTTAACTATTTATCAATTTGGCATTAGTTCAGTTCATAGTTTTAAATTATACGCTGACTGAGATTTACTGAATTAATGTGAGAAAGATAATAGCAAATATGCTCCAAGTGCGTGTAAAAACTTGATGTCTTTCGAATGCATCCCTTTTGTTAGCCTTAATGAAAAAAATATTTCGAAAATTCTTCTCCTTTGCGCGTATGAGTTTATTACACTAAAACATTCTTATGATCTATAGTAACACACGCTATGCTTTTTATAACGAACGGTCAAATAGTTAATGAGATATGACGAATTTGGTTTTTCTCTTGTACAATGGCGTCGTGTCACCGCTCACTTTTAAATGGTTTGTTTTTTATGTACTTCACATGTAGTGTGAGTAGTATACACGGAGTTTGCAACGCTTTAAAACAAGCATCGCAGAGTATATATATGCTTGATCTAGTCATGTCCGTCTAAACAATATGTCACCAATTTGTGTGAATCAAAACTAGTTCCTTAATTTGCAGATCGGAAAATCGTTTATGAAGATTCTCTATGTTCATAGCCCGAAGATATATCACAATGATTATGCCACATCCACTTTTAAGTTTGGACCCACTACAAAACCACCGCCCACTTTTTGGTTTTTGTATGAAAAACTATTTTATTACAGTCAATATCAACTTGAAATTCGATATGGTGTCTTCTTATGCACGGAAAAGCATCACATAATTATTATTTGGCGTATACTGCGCTTTTATTGGAGGTAGTTCTCTTAGAGACCAAAAGCACATGTTGTGTTTTTTCTATTGGTAAAAATTTTCTTATTTTTCAAGCTAACAACCTTAAAAATGTATCTTAGACTTCAAATTACCACTTTAGCATTAAGAGTTTTGACAGTATTTTGTTAGATGCTTGTGTAGAGTAGTGAAGTTTTCTTTTGTTTTTCCTCATTAGCGTTGAAGGTAATGTTTTAAAATTTAAACATTGGTTTTGATAAAGAATTAAGGGAGATATGGTGTACCGACATAACATAGCTTTGAGAAATACTATTGTATGCAAAGAAAAGATAGGGCTGCTAACTTTTTCTAAGGTAAGCATACCAAGTTTTTTCTTTTACTTAGGCACGAGCACAAAATTAGCACATATCGAATGGTTGGTGTGGTAATTAGTCTGTATGTTAAATTACTCGTATTTAGGTATACTCGTATCGCTGTAAGGGGGACCATCTTTATATTGATTTATAAATTAGCAATGAGAACACGATGAATTTCATATTTTATTAAGGAATTTTGCTTTATTTGATATAATATTTTCACCGATTAAGTATGGAAAATGATTTCATTGAAGTAACCAGCTCAGCTGGCTCGGCAGTTGCTTATTCTGGAATACCTGTTTTCTAGCACTTTGTCAACAGTTGTCTGCTCTATTTGGGCAAATTGAATGCGAATTGTCCGCATAAACTTCATACTTCAACTCGTACCAAAGATTGAAATCTAGTAGTATTAAATCTCAGCTACGAGGAGACCAACTGATACGAGTATCTCCGAAACGGCTAATTGTTAAACTTGTGCGCAAAAAGTAAATCGTAGATGTGGTGATGTGGTGATGTGTCAAATAGCGACGTCTTGTTGAAACCATTGAGATTGATATCTTCCAATTCCAGCCACAAAAAGTTAGTTATCATGTCTCGATAGCTTTAAATCCATACCACACAGTGACTTCAACCAGATGCATGGATTTCTTTACGACGACATGTGCATTTTTCGTGCCCCAAATTCTAAAGTTTAGCCTGCGGTTATAACCAGCAAGGCGAAAATGCGCCTCATTCGAAAAGATGGTTTTTCGTCTCGGCAACCACAGCGCCACACTCAAAGTAAGTTGTGAGTATTTAGAAACGTTGATGCAAATTTAAGCGATGCATATTCACCAAAACGGAAGATTATAAGTAAAACACGGTTAACAATTCGTGAGTCGACCTCATCATTATTTAGTGCACATTTAATGCAAAGCTTATGATATTAGCTAATATTAGATGCTTCTAAAGTTCACTGAGTCTTCTTTTCTGTTAGTCAGTACAATGCCCCCCAATGGTAGGCGTTATTCGCGTACTTTGGAACATAGAACGTCTGCTTTGTGCCTCGCTCGGATATTGCTTTGTGAATGCAATTAATGTTGTGCTATTCCCGATAGCTCCCTTACCACTGCATAGTCTCATATACTCTTCATTGCGTATGCAATTAATAAAGGTGCGATATAGTGCAATCCTAATGGGCCAATTCCCTGACGAGGGCGAGAACGCGCACAGTAGGAGCACATAATGGTTCACGATAATTATACAAAATCTAAAAATAAAATTGAAAAAATCTTAAATGGATTTGGACATATTTCTGTAGCAGCTTTGTTTGTTCGTCCCCATCGTCTGCTGTGTCAGTTGCATATTGTATCTTTATACTTACTAGCAGTTCTCTCTTTTCGTATTTCCCTACGTCTGACTTCCTGCTTCAAGCACCCCCACGTGCGTAAATTTGTCGCACAAATGCACTTAGAACTTCAACTTTCCCGTATCTCTAATTTATACTATACGAATATGTATCTAGAGATTGTCAAATGTGTGCTCTACACGTTCTACGCACATTGATTTAAGAAAGGTGGTTTTGAGTTCATTCGTGCTTGTATATGTTCTTGTACTGACTTAGCCGCCACGTCGATTTTGATTTGATTTGATGCAAGTAGTTATTCATACACAATTCATGCTATGCCCCTCTATATTTACCTCACAATCAGTACGATTTAATATCTCTGTACGATTGTTTCAGATACATTTACGGCACCCTCAAACGCTCATCATCATCAGCGGCGGCAGCGGCTGCAGCGGCAGCGGCAGTTGAGTGCATTGCGTGTAATTTATTTCTTTCGACTGTTTGTCATTTAAAGAGTCTGTCTCCCCTGTTTCAAATCTGCGCTATGGATCGCCGAAAGTATACTGAGTGTTGTCATACTATTTATAACTTTGGTTTTTTTTCTTTATTTTCCACCTTTTTTATGTGTCTACAGACGTAATTATTCAAAGATGCTTAAAAAGTTGCCATTCTGTTTAATATTGACAACAATTTTGAGTTGCTTTGGCTTCTGTTAAACTGAAACTATCCCAAATCAACGTCTTCATGTTATACACAGAGGTAAGTCGTGGGTGTATCCTCCACTCCCTTATTTGATTTTTGTGGAACACACACTATAAGTAAATTCGAAGCTGTTGTTGTCGCTTTGCATGGCAATGTCTTTGACGAGATTTCCATTGTCTATTTTTGTGCACGCGATTATTGATCTCATCAGATGTGATCCGATCCGATACAATCTGAACTTTATGTTCGCTTTTTGAGTTTAGAATGTCATTTGTTTAACATTTCCGTGTGTTAGTTTTGTTTTGTATGCGTAAATTCCGCTTCCGATTACGTTTTGATATTGGTAGGGGAATCGACTGAGTCACTGAACTGGGCTGTATTATACTAGCAAGAAATTATCCTAATTATTATCCCAATATATTTTCAGCAATTTCTGTTTTATTTGTAATTTTCAAATATTTTTTTTTTTTTGCGCAATCCAGAGTCATGAAGAAATCTTTGAAAATAAAGCTGCGTAGATCTGCTATTACTACTAGTCATAGTTTCGTCCGTTTCATTTTACTTGGATAGAGTCATCTAAATCTATTTTCGTTTCTTCTGGTATTCCCCAAGGGAGTCACCTAGGTTCAATATTGTTCAATATTTTTATTAATGATCTTCCTTTGTCTATTAATCATGCCCATACACTAATGTATGTCGGGGTTGTTAAATTATGCTTGTCATATTCTGATGTTTCGCAACACTGTTTTAAACTTTCAACATACATGGTGCCGTCTAAATTTTCTTAATCTAATTTCTCAAAATTCAAATGTATGACGTATCGTTGCAGAAAACCATTTATAGTGACATATTTTTTTAAATAGCATTACCCTCGGTAGAGAGTTTTGTTTAAAGGACGTATGTATCCTTATGGAACCTAAATTTATTTATATTAATCAGATTTGTTCAATAGTGAATAAAGCAAAAGGTGTGTTTGGCTTTGTTAAGCGTTGGTCTAAGGCATTTGATGACTCTTTTACTAGTAAACTCCTCTATACTTCTCTATTTCGTCCGATTTTAGAATTTGGCTCCTGTATTTGCAACCCTGACTAAGTCAGTTTACAGTTTCTTCTCTTTGCTCTTAGGAGTCTCATTTGGGATACCGAAATAAATCTTCCACCTCTCCAATCATCATCATAAACTTTTTTTAACAATTCGTAAATCTCAGCAAAACTTTTACCGAGTTTAAAAAAAAAAAATTAATATTTGCTCTTTGTTCCCTTATGTTTCTACGACAGAACTACAAAAACTGCTGTTATTAAAACGTCATGTCATTCTGTATCCTGTCAGTCGATTAGCATGAACTTAGCTGCTTTCGAAAGAAGAAAAATGTACATTTCGAACACTGTCAACATGTAATAGATGACGCTACGTGTTTTATGATTTAAATTAAAAATTCTGTTATTTTTAGATCAGACCTTGTTTATACAGTGTGACAAAAACTAACTGTATACAACATATACCATTCACAGAGAGTGAGATAGACCCATCGAAATAAATGAAGAAGGGGAAACCTATCTAATATTTAAGATAATTCAAGAAATTGGAAAAAGGTAAAACCAACAGCTATATTCTTAAACGCGTATTTGCTTAACAAACAAAGACGTTAAGATCGATATGGATTACATTTTAGACTTAAAGACAAATAATAAAATAAAGGAAGCGTCAGGCAAGAAAAGAATTGAGTGGTATTGGATATGCGGTGTGGGGTGTGGGGTGTGGGCGGAGTGATAGCCATAGGCGATAGTGCAAGCAAGTGAGCCACACTAAAACGTATTAATTAAGCTATTTATCTAAACTAATGCGAGCATTTAGGAGCCAAGACAAGAAGCAAATTGCACTCATTAGTGCTTGGCATCGCTTTCGGACATTTTCTGCTACTTGCAACAGCAACACTTGCCACAGTCACCATGCCACATTTTCAGTTTAAGCCTGTTACTTTTTCCTGCCATCGTCCATCGTGGATTCGTTTTAACCAAGATAATTGCCGTTGATAAGTTGAAGACAGCAGCTAGCTGGTGAATGAGCGACTACTACTGCATACAAGTAGATGAATGAATGAATGAATGAATGAATGGTTGAACGAATAAATTGCCTTATAGCCATCCTACAGTTGATCAACATCATTATTAGTACAATATTATCAACGCAATCATTAGCTTGATTATGACTATCAATGAAGAGGCACGCATCTCTGCGCTACTTTCTTATCAGTAGTCTGCCTGTTCATTAGAAGTAGTCAGTGGCCAGAACTTGTCTTAAGATCTAAGCCGTCGTCATTGATCAGCCACGGCTTTGGCTTATGAATTGAGCTGATGTGACCGCAGATAAGCTGCAACTGAAACTAGCCGACCTGTATATCTGTCCTCACTCAATGTGATGTAGATATTTCATTTTCTATGTAGATACAAATAGCTGCTCTCTGTGTGACTGGAAATCTTAAAATGGAACTCGTTGCAGTAGCACATCATGACAAATTGAAAATACTTTGGATACATACTACGATAAGTATTTCTAATTTTCTGTCGTCGTATTAACATAACTAAATTTATCTTTATGCATTCAGCATAGAGTTGCCAACACATTTTGCGAGCATATATAGATATAGGTAGGTGGTTGTGTGTCTCACTGAGCGAAAATTAAAATATATTTCGAAATTATTATTGTTTTCTCTTTTTGAAACTATTGCAACTGAAAGTAAGATAATTAAAGAAATTTTGTATAAACGAATACGTTTTCATTCAGCGCTTTGGAGTGGAGCGAACTATGATGGAGCGAAAGCTACACTTTCAGGCTTTGAAGCATTACTTCATCAGTCATATAGGGCAGTGTTCGTTGAAACTAAAAGAAAGAACTCCTGGAAGAAAGTAAGGCGACCCCACTGACGTACAAAATGAAGCTAGAACGTAATCAGTTTTTTGTTAAGAATAGAATTTTGAGTGATACTTCCGTATATAATAATACAAACTATAATATAATAACTATAAACTATACAAAATTAATTAAAAACAAGAAAGACCGCTGCAGTCGAGTATGCTCGACTTGCATATACTCTGTACCTTGTTTAAGGCTCCTTATGTATAAACCTCATATGTATAAACCATAGATTAAATTCTTCAGTGATCCGATCTGGACATATGTTAGATTTTGACATCATTAGACTTGGTGACAAATAGGAATTGATTTAAATAAAGCAAAAAATTGGGACACGTTTGCGTGGGGCTCTTAAAGTGTTCCAATCTGGGCCAGTATGTAGTATTTTGTAAGTATTCGCCATATTTGGAATTTCAACTCTAATTAAGAACAAAGTAAAAAAATGAATAGAATGATGTTTGATACTTTAGAATGGAGGGCAAAGTTTGTATGGGTAAATTAAGTAAATTAAGTAAATTAAGTAAATTAAGTAAATTAAGTAAATTAAGTAAATTAAGTAAATTAAGTAAATTAAGTAAATTAAGTAAATTAAGTAAATTAAGTAAATTAAGTAAATTAAGTAAATTAAGTAAATTAAGTAAATTAAGTAAATTAAGTAAATTAAGTAAATTAAGTAAATTAAGTAAATTAAGTAAATTAAGTAAATTAAGTAAATTAAGTAAATTAAGTAAAGTAAGTAAATTAAGTAAATTAAGTAAATTAAGTAAATTAAGTAAATTAAGTAAATTAAGTAAATTAAGTAAATTAAGTAAAGTAAGTAAATTAAGTAAATTAAGTAAATTAAGTAAATTAAGTAAATTAAGTAAATTAGGTAAAGTAAGTAAAGTAAGTAAATTAAGTAAATTAGGTAAAGTAAGTAAAGTAAGTAAAGTAAGTAAAGTAAGTAAAGTAAGTAAAGTAAGTAAAGTAAGTAAAGTAAGTAAAGTAAGTAAAGTAAGTAAAGTAAGTAAAGTAAGTAAAGTAAGTAAAGTAAGTAAAGTAAGTAAAGTAAGTAAAGTAAGTAAAGTAAGTAAAGTAAGTAAAGTAAGTAAAGTAAGTAAAGTAAGTAAAGTAAGTAAAGTAAGTAAAGTAAGTAAAGTAAGTAAAGTAAGTAAAGTAAGTAAAGTAAGTAAAGTAAGTAAAGTAAGTAAAGTAAGTAAAGTAAGTAAAATAACATATGTTGAAAATTTGGTGCATATAAATGATAAATAGACGTATTGTGGGCAAAGCTTTAAACTTTTTTTCTAAACGTGATCTGCGCACATATTTTGATGTGTGAATAATAAATTTTCACTTAAACTTAATATAGGACGTATAATTCACAAATAGTTTATACACAATCTTTGTTAAACATGGTTTACATTCTCTTTGTCAATTGATTACTTTTTTTTTATTGAATTCAGATTTTTTTAATATGTTTATACTTTTTGTTTTTAAGCTCAATTTTATCCTTTTACCAAAGAGCGTATGGTAACTCATTTCATTCGAATAGTTGAATTTTTTATTTTGTGTATTTTATATCAAGAAAAGTATGTGAACCATAGGTTTTGTATGTAATATATTCAAGAGTCTGATCTCGACATATGAGGTATATATGACGAAATATTACACTAAATTTTTGAAAGCAAGCAACAAAAAATATATTAAGCTATTGTAGTTTTGTGCTAAAATTACTTGCTATGTTTGTTTGTTTTTTTTTTTTTTTTTTTTTTTAACTCTATTCTAAAGTTTATTGAGACACGAGTAGAAAAAGTTGAAATCGAGTAAAAAATTAGCGTTATAAAATTGCATTTCAACATCTATGCTTTTTCATCATATATCCATGTTTGTTTGCTAGTTTTGTCCTAAAATTAGCAGACCAAGATGTTTCAGTGATTTAGAGTGGAGAACAAAATTTTGCACTAAACTCGTTTCTAGGATATAAAACGCTATCGTAGTTACAATAATAGAGTTTTGGAATTTTGATCGCTTGATAGATAGATTCTTTATGTAAACATATATTAAAGGGCGTGTCCCACCGTAATTTAGGGATACCCCTCATAGAAACCAACCAGCCACCATATAGCTGCTATACGATTTGAAATTTCGTATGAATGTTATCAGAGCTTCGCTTCGGCTTCGGTAGTTAACTGTATTATAAGCTGATATTGGACATGTACGCGTGAGTCCGATTGAAATACAATATTATATAACTTTTGCTGGTCAAATCTAAACCGCGAATGGCCAAAATGAAAAATAAGTATGTATAATAATTTTGCTTTTGAAAATCTTGGATTTATTTTTGTCTTCCCGGCCGGTTTTCCTAGTGAAATGACTACCAGTTTGTGACTGGTGAGTAGCTGGCGAACTGAAATGCCATGTCGCTACTGGTCGCTACTTCGCACGCCACCTGTGGTCGATGAAATCACTAGTCGCAACAGACTGTCTCAAACATTGTTTTGGACGAAATTTATTGCAAATTTTCGGTTCACCACGATTTTTCTCAGACGAATCAGTCAGCAAAACGTTCTGTTAACCGCACTTTGGCTGATTGGGTTGTTTCATGTTTCTGCAAAACTGAAATAAGTTTTGTCAAATCATACATAAATCTGTGTGAAGAGTATAAAAAGACATTGAAACTTTAAATTCTCTGCGTATTGAAAATCTTTTTGGACAATCTTTAAGTACTAGGTATGACATGATTGAATTGTACAGATAGATTTTTCTATAGCAGCTACATTCTTGCTGTTCCAATCATCCAGCCATAACCCTAAACAGACATTCGTTATTCTTTCGTTGCATGTTGTGGTTCATATAATAATAATAAATAAAATAAAAAATATTATGATCTCATCTTTATGACGCAATTATGGTTTCCAAGTGTGGATGCGGTGGGTGGATGTTTACATACACACATACATGCAAACATACATACGTATAAGGTTGAAAGGCTGACTTGATGGCTGGTATTACACGCCCCAAGACACGTTGAACGAGCAAACGACATATGTTGGCGTTGTATGGATACAAACACACACACACACACACAAACACACACGGATACACTTTCGCAGAAGCACAAGGCCACCAACGTGTTGAGTCACTCGCGTCAGTGAAGTTCCATTCGGTATCTTTAGCTCATACCACCACACGGACTGTCATGTTACTCGTAAATGTCAAAGACCGGAAGAGCAGCAATATGCAACAGTTGACAAGCGAATTTGTTGCTTGTATTATATGGATATGGGTGTGCGTAATACACCTACACAGAATGTGTCGACATGCCGCAGTTGGCAGCAAGAATTAGTCCTGCGGCTGCAAATATTGTCGAAGTACAAGTATGCCGAGTCGAGTAAGGATGCAGAAAAGAGGAATTATTATTTGCTTCTTTTTTGTACAATATTTTTGAGCATCAAAAGTCCTTTCGCCATATACAGACACGCATTCTGTATGCTGCTCGCTCGCTGACTGAACAACAAACTAGCTAAACTCCATTGAAGTGCGTTCATCTTTATGTAGCGCAATTAATTTTGAATATATAGGTTTTCAGTTCTGAAGACTTATTTGTTAATACAAAGTTTGAGGAGGCAGAGGCATGCTCGTTAGCCAAACGTAATCCCGTTCCGTGGGTAGTTTTCAAAGTGGGATCGTATCTGAATCTTTTGCCGTGCCTTCACTGGTAAAAGTTTTGCGCTAGCAGAAACCAAACCCAGTCCACTAACAATTAATTAAGGGGGCTGTCTTCTCACTATTTGCTCACTTCAGAACGGATTTTCAGAAGGTACACAATTTGCAAACAAATCTTTTTGGTCATCCCTAAGTGTATGGCAATTAATAACATTAACCATTAATGTGGACTTACTGCAAACGAACCCATTCCCCAAAAACAATCGCAATATAAGCGATCAAGTTAGCATTGAAGCAAATTGAAGTCAGTCTTCATTAAATCCGAGCAATTTACAGTGATTCTTTATGCTTTGGATTGTTCTCTTCACAGAACTGAAATTCCTCAGTTGAAGATTATTGATACTTTGACACCAACTGATAATATAAAGCACGCCACTGTATATGGATTTGGCATGTACTTCGCATATTTATCGGCTCTGTATAGAATAGATTGTGAATACATTTATTGCTTATGAAATAATTAGAAATAATTGAAAGTTGACAGTCTTGAGAGCTCAACATGATTTGTAGTGCAAAAAGACAACATTATGTGCCTTACATAGTGTCGCGTACAGCGTGAGTGAGCATTTAGAAATAACAATTGAAGCAAATATGTAGAATCTACTTCACCTTCTGAATAAAATCTACAGAGAGAGCATTGATCGTCGTGCAGACAAAGCTGGAAGATCAATTAGATTTAATCGATTCACATCTGGCGGCAGATGTACGCCAGAATCTCAATCGTGGTTTCTGAGAGCATACAGCAGAAACTGTTTTTGAACAGACTCATTACCATCTTGATGAATTACATAATGTAGATTCCAAACACAAGATATAAATTCTAAGATCGGACGAACAAGTGGAGTATACGGAAGTTTAGTAGGGTTTATAAGGGTTAACGAATTCTTTACACCAACGCCTTATAAAGCCATGAAATCCTTTAGCTTTATTTGCAATAGAAACAATATGCTTGTTATAGCTCAATTTAGGAGCCATAAGAAGGCCTAAATCATTAATACAAATTTCTCTACCAAAACTACGAATATGTAAAAAGTAGGTCATAATATTATGTTTTCTACTATCGAAGGTCACACATTTACATTTAGAAACATTTATGTTAAGATAGTTTGTTAAACACCAGGTGTATAACGAGTTCAAGTCTGCTTGTATTAAACTATGTTAGGAAGCATCAGAATACGCCAAACATAGTTTAACATCAGCGTAAATTAGTGTACGAGCATGATTAATTTCTAAAGGGGGATCATTTACATAAATATTACAAAGAGTATTGGGCCGAGATGACTGCCTTGTGGAACAACAGCAAAGACATCTATAGTTCTAGATAAACAATTATTGAATTCAGTTTACAAAAGAAGGTGAAAATGCAAAAGCATCCAATTTATATACCTATAAGGTGGCTATGGCACACACTGTCAAAAGCCTTGATAAAATCAGTGTATATAGTAAGTTGATATTGACTGCAATAAGAAACTTGTTCGTACTTAAAGGTAATTTTGGGCGGATAGTTTGTACGCGTGCTACACCGAATAGGAACAAATAAGCTTCCATACAAAGTTTCAGTCAGATATCTCAAAAATTTAGACAAAATAAATGCGCAATAATATCTAGATAGATAGACGGACATAGCTACATTGACTCGCATTTTCAAGCTGATCCAGAATGTATATATACTTTTTGGAATCTACGATGCCTTCAATGCTTTTGAAATTTACTGACTTACTGAATTCTGTAAAAATGCAGTCGCATATGTTCAAGAAGAACAAGAAACAATGCTGCAGTCATGTGTGCTTGACTTCGAGATATCCTGTAGCTTGTCCAAGACTCTTTATATGAACTACAGATTTCTGTGGGAACCATATTTCGAGCTGAACCTATGTGACGTATGATACATCAAATTTGGCGTTTGTGGCTTAATTAACGAAAAAAAAAAAAAAAATGTTTCATACAAAAACAACTAGTGGAGTGGAGTGGAGTGGAGTACAGGTTTGTATGGGAGCTACTCCTTATAGTAGGGTTGGAACGTTTATTTAAAACGCTATCTGAAGATGAAATAGGAGAGTTAAATATTTAAACATGAAGTATCTATCTTTTATAGTCGCCAAGACCCCGTTGTTCAAACAGAGGGTTAAAAATATATATTCTTTCCGAAGCCTGCAAGCCATCTTCTTCTGCCTGTAACGTACATTTGCACAAACTTAATATACGCTTTAAATTAACCTTAACAACAAATTAATTATTTTACAGATGTTTTGGTGATACTGATTGAGTTACTATGGTGTAGAGAGTCACTTTATGACAACATATTGGCGGTTCAATGCAAAGGAAATCTCTTTAGCTGACCAATTATTTATTACAAAACTTCGCGACTTTAAATTTACGTTTGCATATTTATGACTTATTTTTGTTGTAAGCACATAATTGATTTGCTTTTTATTGTTGTAATTTCTTGTTTATTTTTTATGGCCTTTTAATTTTTGACGTTTATTGTGGACTGTTTTATAAGATTTTTCTTAGAATACGCAGATACAAATTGATTTTCATTAGCTCTTTCTTTCTCTCTTTCTCTCTCTCTCTCTCTCTCTCCCTCTTTCGTACCTTATTCCTCATCTTATCGATTGGTTCTGTCTGCAATTGTTCACTTGATGGTCTTATAAAATCCTTCATTACATTTTATTTCAATTTTCTTGGTCATTGACTTTTTCGGTTGTAAATTATAATACATATAAAGCAAGATAAAATGTTAAGTTCGGTAGAATCGCAGCTTCAATACACTTCACGCGCCTTCATTACATTTTTAATGTGTTTAGCTCATAACTATGTGAAGCTGCCGTCCATTAAAAGACACAATATCTGATTTCAAGTTAGTGGAAGGGAAGTTTGTGTGGGAGTTACCACATGGACTAAGAGCATATTCGATTTCTTAAAAACTATACAACTAGTTTTGATTCATACAGACAGGGAATAGACAGACGGACATGGCTAATTCGATTCGTCTTGTCTGCATGATGAAGAAATTATATACTTTATGGAGCAGTATCGAAGCCTTCAATGCGTTAGAAACTTCATGACAAAATTATAAAACTATTCACACTATATGTGAAATAAGTAAATCAGTATATTTATTATCTAAAAACCACGTTTAAAGTCATGGTCAAAATTCTCTTTGTCACTAAGTTGACAGAATAATAAGGTAGCGTATTTAGAGCGAGCGTACTCGCATTTCACAGGCCAAACATTAGTACGCTTTGAATGCTTGTGCTGAACGGTTGTCCGCACCCCAAATTTTTCGCTGTTGCTGAGCGTATACCATTATTTTTCCCATCCCTGTGTTTTGTTCTTCTTGTGCGCTTTTGCTTCTCGGTTCTCTTTCTATCTTACGCGTTCATATGGATTGGTCTCAGTCAACGTTCAATGCACTAACTTATTATTGTGCCATAGGCCCAACTGTTCTCCATACTGACGCGGAGTTTGAGCGCCATCTGTCAGTTACTTTGTTTACAGTGCTTGATTTTGTCAGTTCATCGGTTCAATTGTGTTTTGTGAGTTTTACGAATTTTTGGCGAATTTGCTTCAAAAACTCAAACAGTAAATTCTGTCAATTTCGACTCCATATTCTTAAATCGCATTGATGAGACATGGGCTTACGAGTATGACATGCAAACGAGTCTTCAAACTTCCAACTAACCGAAAAAAACAACGTCGAAATCGATCAAAAGTCAAGGTAATGTTGACTGTTTTCTTTGATTATCGCGGAGTTGTGCACACAGAATACTTACCAGCAGGTCAGACCGTTATGCGTTGTTTGAAAGAGCAAAATTGCCATAAAAAAAGGCCAGATTTGTGGAAAGGAAACTTTTGGACCACGACAACACATCGCACAACGCATCTCCCAAGGCTATCGTTTTGAACCAATTTCTGATCAAAAACTCAACAGATACCATCGAATAACCACCGTATTCACCTGATATACCTCCTGAACTCTGTCCAAAACTGAAGTTACCACTTCGAACCACCTGATTGAAGATTGAATTATTCGTTGGCATAAGTGTATTATTTCGGTAGGGCCTATTTTAAAACCGATACAACAAAATTAAATAATCATTTTGTGTTTTATTGATTAATTCCCGGTACTTTTTTTGACTAAAAATAGAAAAACTAACAGTGTTACTATAACACTAGTTTACAAATTTTGATTTTAGAAAGATAGAAATATTCTCTTATATATTTATACCATGTATTCATAGAGCTAAAAGGTACATTAAGTTTGTTCAAATGTACTATGTAATAGGCAATAGGAGGCGTGGCAGACCCTATAAGGTTTATATATATAGTTTATCACCATCAAAAGACGAGTCGATATTGGCATGTCCGTCATCCGTCTCTTCGTCCAACAGTCTATTTGAACTTACAGATTTCGGGGACTATAGGAGGTAGGGACTTCAGTTTTGCAGTTTCCGATGCTGATGAAGACTATATTACAAAAATGATCGTACTAAAGTACTACAGCACTCAGAGTTACCCGAAATAAATATATTCGACATCGTGTCCGAGATGATGTTACAAAATCAGCGTTAAACTGATAATACCATTAAAAATAACATTTAAAACATGTATTTAGATATAACCAAAAATTATGAAATATGTATCAAGAATATGAAAATCAAATACATAAAATTGAATTAAGTTTATTGCTGGTAGCAAAAGGATTTGCCAGGATGTATCGAAGATAACAAGCAGCCAGAGAAAGATGAAGTGACAAAAAGTATGAAGAAGAAATTAAGGGCAAAAGGGCATTCAATAGGCGAACGATTCACGTTGGTATGTCTATATTGTGGAAAAGTTTCTGTTGTAGTTTGGTGGTCGATGATGACTACAAAAACAATTCCATGAATATTTAATAGAAGCCACAAAAGGCTAACAATCAACATCAGCAGCAGCAGCAGCAGCAGCAGCAGCAGCAGCAGCAGCAGCAGCAGCAATAGCAACAAGGACATACTACACAAGTACAATAAATACTACATACAATACATAGAAGCAATAATAAATAAATAGAATAAAAATCGACTGAAGTAATTTAATTGTTGTTTGCCAAAAGGCTTACAAAATCATTAAGGATATTGCATAAATTTCAGTTGCTTCGATTTTTGCTTCCGGTGGCAATGGACAAAACTTGATGACGCGGCGCGTGACCCACAAAAAGGGTTCAAGTTAATGTTAAAAAAGTAAAATCATTAGATATATATGAGAGAAAGAGAGAGAGAGAGAGAGAGAGAGAGAGTAACAGAGAAAGAGTATACAGAATATAGAAATTTTGTATGTAAATATTTCAGCTGCGGTCGAATGAGTAATACCACAAGTATTTGGATCTGATAATTTGTTGATACTGGATAAGACAGTATCTTTCCACGGAAGGTTTGTCGAAATAGGGAATGCCCAACTTGCCAATAGATTTATTTGACATTTTCTCGTAGTTTAAAAGAGTTTGACGTGTGTACAGTAAAGCACACAGCACAGGAGCTGGAATTCAAGTATTAGGAGGGATTCGATCCAGTAAGGCCAAACTCAAATATTTAATTTATTGTTGAGTGCGGTTGTATCCAGTGTTTTAGAGTTAATGTTTCTAGCATGGTAGGGCACTAGCCATAGAAAAATGTGCCCATTTTAATATAAGCAATGAGGAGTATTGGTACCAAAATATTCCAACATCCTCTGAAAGTGTCAACCTTATACTGGGTATATCCGGTCATGCGGATATACCAGGTGGCGAGGAGGGATTCTGGGATCAGGTACGCTTCGCATTCTTCTCAAAAATTAAGAAGATATAGCCAGGGTTAACGTCTGGAAAAACTGTGAGGGTGTCAGACATGGTAAGAAATTGATCTGCCCAACTAGCAAGAGGCCTGCGTTGGGATGCGGACAAACACTGAGAATGACATCAAAGTTTTTAACTGAACATTGCAGGCTCCAAAAATCACCATTCAACATTCAAACTAGTTTTATGAAACTGACTGTATATTCTGTCTAGAGAACTTGCGGTTCTCAAAACATATTTTGGAAGATTATCCAGCATTACGAGGTTTAAATGCCAGCAGCAGTAGCAGCTTACACGGAGGAATGGCAAACACTAAGTCCTAGAAGGAACTAATTGACTTGATTAGGAAGACGGGCTGGATGAGGTGTTGTATTAAACGTACTACAGTAAGGGCACAATAGATCTAGATGTGTCGTAGTGTTAATAAGTGTGCCTTAAAATATAAACTTTTTCTCACTTGGAACAATTTCGCGATTTGAATTCACTTGACAGTGAGCATATGAGTTTCAAAATGCTCAATGCAAATGAATGTAAAACGCAAAGTCCTCCCAAATGCGTAAAATTTCAATTTAGTGGAATTCACTTTCACAAAATCTTCATGAAAATGCAAACGTAGAATAGGCCAGATAGATAATTGTTTCAATTCAATTCAATACGGCAATTGAATCTTTATAGTCGTATTCTATGCGATTTTTATCAGACTTCACATATAGGCTCTTGGGATCAATAATAACCGGTTCCATTGACCATACATACTATAGTGATCAACACATCAAACTTCATGCCTCAGAAACTCTTTTAAATGGAAATATAAAAACTGGTACATGTGCTGTGTATATGTATAAAAGGCAGTTCATGGTATGACGCAGAAAAGGAGCAAATCCACCAATTAAGGAAAGACAACAAAAGTAAACTATTTAGTTCACCAAAGCAAAAATTGTAGCTGCTTTTCCGCTGGAAACTGCTCAGACATTAACTACTACTGAAGCCTGCTTTCCAAAGTGCCAGAAAAAAAGGAACTGCGTTGTTACTTTTTAAAATGTAAGTGGAAAAATTTTCAGTAGCAATCTGGAGATAATTGATGCAGAAATGAATAAGTTACAAAAACACGATTTTCAGTACTCTTTTGGCAGCTGGATCTATAGACCAACGAAATGTATTGAAATTAATAATTGTGTAGAGCAAATTAAAAATAAAATAAAAACAGCATTGCCTGTTTTTTCTCAGCAATAAATATACAACTACGAGGATAAATTGGTAAGTCAGTTTGAATTTGCCTCGTTGCGACATTAAATGCAACACTGCTCCTGTTAGTTACAACATGTAATAGATTACTGTCAAATTTTAAGCAATCTGCATCATTAAGTATTTAGTGTTTCTATGTTGAAAATATTAAATCTGATACTTGTTATGAAAATTATTTGTAAATGATCATAACAAATGTATTATGTGTAGCTTGGATATTAAACCTTATTTTTGTACTAGAACTTCTATATATACAAATTGTGATGCTATTCTAGTAGTTGATCTCGAACATTGTCCAGTTTATTCTATTTTTTTAGTTTTATGCTCCTTCAATTGTTTTACAGGTGCATGTTCTATTTCAACTCACTGTAAGCTTTGTACCATTATGTTCTTTCATTCAGTTAATTGTTATAATTCGCTAACAGTTCATTAAATTAAATCGTTGCTGCTCAACAAATCGCTGTACTCATCAAATCCGTGGGCATACATTTGATCTTGATACTGGCAGCTTCATATTTTTACCCACTTTTGAACTCTATTTGTAGGGTAATCTCGTTCGATCTGATCAAGAATATATATACTTTAATGTGTTACAAACTTTCTGGTGAACTGATAATACCATTTTACCAAAAAATTAAAAATGGGGCCACATACATATGTACGAGTATAGGGGATATCCCTTAAAATGTTGTTTTCATACACTTTATTTGAAGTTTAAAAAGGAGAGTCAAAATATACGAACGACAGACATAGTAGTATATATATTCTTGATTAGCTCGACGAGTCGATCTAGCTATATCCGTCCGTCTGTTCGTCTGTCCGTCTGTATGTTGTTGAGCATTTTTTTTGGTACTAATTTTTATAGTATCCAGTTGAAAATTGGCACATATACTTTTTATTGCAATTTAATGCAGTATCAAGATCGGTTGACAGCAATTGAAAGCATATATAAAAGGCAGATTGACGGACAGAAATCAGAAGGTCGCCGCGCCTTACTGCTTCGTCGCTGTTGTGCTGCAATTGATTCAGATTTTATTCAGTTTCATGAAAGTACGCCAAAACTTGACAATATTGCGGTTAGCCAACGTCAAACACTATTTCGAAGATATTACACGTTTACGTTTACGCTCCGTCCGTCTGTCTGTCTGGCTTTCACGTATGCTTTCAATAATTGTCAAACACTGGCTTAATGATGCAGATTTGGTACTTCAGGGACTACCCTCAAATTAATATAATTCGAATTGAAAGCAAATGGTTTCAACAATTTAATTGATGATTTTTCTTTCCTTAGTTTAGGACATGTGAGAAGAGTTTAACAGTTTCTTTCCATCAAAGTTAACATTTGCTATTGTTTTCGTATATACTTCATATGGTATGTTGTAAAATTATTGCTTTCGTTTATGAACAAGAAAGAAGAGAGTAGATAAAACTAGATAGTTTGTACCCAAATAAATGGTCTTCCGCTTGCGATCCGTTAGCGAAGGTTTGCACGATATAGCAGGCGTACGAATTGCTGCCACAAACTGAACGACATAATGTGTGCCTGTGAAGTGCCTGTGATACCTAACCTAAATCTATTCTCTATATCGATATTTACTAAAATTTGTTTACGTAAAAGGATAAAAGAGTTTTATGGAAACACTATTAATACATGTAGTAGGGATGCCATAATAGACGCTTTCATTTCATGTAACTAATCTAAATGACGACATCTTACGAGTATATTAATATCAAAGATTAATGGTACTATCTATTCTCTGATTTGATGCATCTATCACGCGTTCAAGATTGTTACAAACCTTTATACAAACTAAATTTATCCTATGGTTAAAACATAGAAAAACAGAGAGCATCTTTAATGCAAACTTAAATGCTGTACGCAATTAACTCTATTAAAGTAGCTGAACTAAATGGTCTACAACAAAGGTAGACAGACTTCAAGTACTCCCACGTGATGCTGACCTTATTGCCCATTAGAAAAATCAAAAAATCAGGAATAAGTACAAGGTGGAGCAAAATATTTACGTTTAAAAAGGCAAAAGAAAAAATTTCAAATTCATAGCCGCAGCGCAACTAATTGAAATTCAAATATCTTCAGTGAAAGCTGGACGGACAGAGGGACACTAGATACTTACATTTATCCGTTCAACGCTCTGTCTGGTGTCTAATTAACCTTGAAAATATGCTGCAAGCGTTCGAGGAACAACAGAAATTACTTCGAAGCGACTAAAAGGTCGAATGTCGAAACTATGACAACAAGGATGTTTGACAATCATGACTATGCGAATCGATAGGAGTAGACTACGACCTTAAAAATACATTTTCTTTTTTTTTTTTAACGCTCGCCCACAATGAGAACTTAACTAAAAAATTTTTTTATTTCTATATACTATACCCTGTAACAATAAGGTAAAATAGTGTATGAAGTTTGTGCAAACGTAAGTAACAGCCATGAAGGCGGCGTGGCGAACCCTTTGAATTATATATATGATTGATCAACGTCGGAAGACGTGTCGAACGAACATATCATCGCGACTTTAAGAGAAGGAGACTTCAAATTTATATAGTTAGACTCTTCTTTTCTCTCTTCAGAAAAATAGTATTAAATGAAGATCCCAACCCATGGGGGGAGTTTTTGTAAAAAGTTTTTTATTTAGTTTTGTTGTTAGTAACGCTAGAAACACCAAATTTGATGTATCTTTTGTAAATCATAACAAAATAGCGGGCCATTATAATTTCTAACCCTCATACAAACTTGAACTCCATTTTTAAGTTTTTGAATGAATTTTTTTTTGCTTTTGTTCTTAATTATAGACTAGAAATACCAAATATTTCGAATCTTACGTCAATTGCACTCACTTTAAGAGGCAACCCCATGCAAATCTATCTCCCATTTTTTGAATATTTTTAATCAACTCTAATTTTTCAACAATTTTATGTACAATGGTTCATATAAGAAGCCTAAAGCCAGAGTGCAGGGTATCTGGCCGTCGAGCACACTTGACTGCATCGTTCTCTCTTGTTTTTTATCTGGCAACTTCCAGCAGCACTTGCAACAGAAACAACATTTGTGTATAATACTTCGATGTTAGCTGCGTCACCATCGCTAACTAATGCTAAAGTAGCGTCGAGTACCCTAGTTCCATATCGGAGAGTGCTATATAAAGGTGTACATACTGCATTCATAACCTTTTGTTGTGCGCCCACTTGAGGATTCAATTGGTCGTAAGGAAAGCACAACAGGATGTGTAAAATGTAAGCTATTGAGAAGGTGGAATGGGTATGAAGTGTATTCACGTTGCGACTGCAATATATGTATATCCTTTCACCTTACACAGTCTCACACACATACACATACACATGCACATGCACTTGCATGTGAAGCAGTCGCTCATTCATCGTTCGTTCGCGATTCGCCGTAAAAAATAAAACCGGAAAACGGAAGTTGAATAATATTTATGCACATGCTGCCATTTTTTTTCACTGTACGTTGTTCGTCCTTCTGTTCCTTGGCGATATAGGTAGGCGTTTTGCTGGCTGTCTGCTTTACTTACCAAGAATTTCTTTGACCTTTGCCTTTGTTATTTTTTGGCTTATTTGCTTCGCGTGAATCAGTGCACAGTGTTGCATTCTACACGCATTTTTATGCCACATTTGATAGCTACGGTGGAAATGGGTGTTTCAAAAGGCGCACAAATAACTTTCGCATATGTGCGATTTTGAAATTTTGGTAAATACTTGTATGTACAGTGTGTTTGTTTAAGAGGTATAGAGCTTTTAATTTAAATAAAATACATACACACAAATAATTGGTGTGAGTCATTCTTATTTTTGTTTGGTAGATGGTGGTAGATTTAATAACATTAATGATGGAAAATGATTTCGGGCATATGGTTGATACGGAAACGTCTGGTCAACTATACTCTGGTGATCCAATTTTGCACCACTTTTGCACAGTTTCCCCCACAGACAGTAGTCCAGCGTTCTCGGATCACACAATTTTGCAGGCCAGGCAATAGTCCCGTTTCCGAAGATTATGTTATCATCAAACTGTTTCCTCAATAAGTCGATGATTGCAACAGAAGTATGACATGTAGAGACCAAATACATTCCAGACTATGTTCACGCACTTATGGAAACAAAAAATCATTGAACATGGCTTGACATCGAACGCCATTGATGGTGATTGTTGCATTTTCTTAGTTTTTGAAGAATTATGGTCCGATGATACCGCAAGCCCTCATCAAACCGTGCATTTTTCAGAGTGTGTCGGTAGCCGATGTATCACCAATGGATTTTTCTCGAATTGCAATAACTTTGCAATGTCATTGAGGCAGCTGTGAACACCAGCGCTGGAAAAAAAAAATGCTTTTTAAAGTATGGTAGACCTTAAATAATTTTACGGAATGTGTTTCTATGGTAAGCATGGAGAGCACATTCCGCTATAATCCGGGTTCATATTATACTCGTACCCGAAACTCACATTAAAGCTGTCTGCTGAAGATAATTATATTGTACATGCGGGTCATCGATTGCATCCACTAAATCTCATCTTAATGATAGCACATGCATTTCGAGTGGAGAGTATACACTAATTGAGCCAATATTTGGCATACTCGTAATTACATGAGTGCTGCTCAGCCAAGCCATGATTTATCGCGCGGAACAAGTGGTATTCGGAAGAAGAAATGTATGGTGAATAGACGGCTTTCCTCCTGAGCATTTCCAACCTCATGGGTCAGAGAACTGTCATGCTGAAAAATCAATATTATCGTTTCTCTACTCCAGTTACGGCCATTTTTTCTTCAATGCTCGGTATAAACGCATCAATTGTTGGCACCGATTCCCCGTTATGTTTCATTCGATCATATTGCGTAAGGATCATTATATTGTATGGGGTCTATAACTTCTAGTGAGCTTGATCAGATTAGGGTTATAATAGGTGTCCATACCCAATTTCAGATCAATAATTCAAAAACTTTAGATCTTGTTTGCTTCGACACAAACATGAAACAGACAGACGGACATGACTGGATCGATTCGTTTCGTCGCGTTTATAAATTGTATTTACTTTATGGGTTCTCTGCAGCATCCTTAAATGCGTTACAAATTCCATGACAAATCTATAATCTGCACACACACTACGTGTGAGGAGCATAATTAGTTTTGTTTCTCAATCGAGAGTAGATGCAACCATCGAGCGGCCTATAAAGGTGAGGGTTATTTAAACGTGATAACACTTTTAGTGTGTGCACCCCGTGTATAATATGTGTTAATCAATTGTCCATAGACACCAGAAATTCGAAAGAGTTGGAAAACAAAAAAAAAAAAAAAGTAAATAAATAAATAACCTGGCCCGTCATAAGGCTATGACTATTCAAGTTGCTTAGTTGGCACAAGAACGTTTTAGATAGAGAACTAAACGAAGTTGAGTGCGTCAGGACGAAACCAAGAAAAGAAAACAAGAAGCATTCAGCGAAATCATTTCTCAGTATAGCGTAGGCGAATCACTAGCATCAAAAGCGGCCACGGTGGCGATAGCTGCGAAGCATTGCCTTGGCGCACAATGGAACATAATCTAAAAAAGTTGGTAAAACTAAAATCATTATTATGTCGAAATAATTTAAAATTTTTTATATTAAGATTTTGAGTCCATTACAAATTTGATAGCATACCGCAAACAGAGACTTTTTATAAAAATAGCCATTTTAGTGGGCGTAAACTGGCTCAACACTGGCTCAATCCAAAATTTGTAAAACAACCGTTCATACGAAATATCCGTGCCAAGTTTCAAGTTGATAATTTATGCACCAAAAAATGTTTTGCATATATAATCTTATCATGAAAAATGGACATACTTGACTACGACTACATTCCAAGCACCAGGACTAAAGAGCTTTCTTTGAACCATAGATTTCTCGGATATAATTGGAATATTCTTGTAATATCCATCCATACCAAATCTGATATTATATTCTATAATCATCCGATCTGGACATATGTGAAATATTTTACCAATATTGCCGTTAGATCCATCCACATCTCATTTTGTGTTTTCAGCTTCAATAACAAACTGTTTTTCTTACAAAAATTAGAAAATAGAAATAAGTTTGTATGGGGACTACCACTAACAGTAGGGCTGGCGCGATCATTTCATACAATTTATTTGAGGAAGCATTAGGACACAATAGGACAAAACAAAGTACTTGGTGCGCACACCATACGCGCGTCTTGGACGGTCTCTGTGGGAACAGAGATAACCAGCAACAACAACGTTAGCCTAAAGATCAGACAAAAAATCACGCCTGCTAACCGCTGTTACCTTGGGCTCTGCAAGCAAATTAGAAATAGAGTCATCTATCGAAGTACAAAGATAAAAATCAATGAGACACTGCTAATCCCGGTACTGCTGTATGGCGCAGAAGCAGGGACCGTAACATCTGAGTCTTTTAGAGTGTTCGCGAGAAAGTTTTATCGATCTTCCGAGCCCACTATTACCAATACCATCCGCAAATTTAAGGCTTAGTGTGCGATATTGGATGATAAGCGACCAAATAGACCACACGCAGCCCGTAGTAAGGAGAATATTGCGGCTATAGCGAAGAGTGTAACTGAAGACCATGACCAATCGATTCGATGCCGTGCATAGTCAATGAATGCGTTAATAAACAAAATGTTTGGACTGATGAGCAACCCGATGAGAGTCTCAAACTACCGTTACATCCACAAAAATGCACCGTTTGGTGTGGTTTATGGGCTGCTGGATTCATATTTCATATTTTAGCAAATAGTTGATAGACATGGATGAGATTTGATACATAACAAAGCTTCTGGAGAACTATGATCACATGAAAAATCTGCGACGCCACGTCTTTTAAGAGTAATACCAAATTCTTTACATCTCAACAACTAATTGGCGCAGTTGGATGAGATTTGATACATACGAGTATGTAAAGAGAACCGGGTAAATAGAATCAGCTGGAGAATTGGGCGGGTCTATGCTTCCCACAGCAATTTGATGATGTAGATGGATGACATAGATATGTAAAGAGCACTGGGAGAAATATGATGCAATGGAAAAATGGACAGTGCCACGCTTCCCATGGGAGAGGGTCCCATTCAGCATATCTTAACCACTATTTGAGGTAGATAGTATGATAGTACGTACGTATGATACTAAAATGATCAAAAATACCATGAAACACGTGGCATGGATTTATTTTCAACTTGAACATATGCGCAGCCACGCCACCAAATAATAGAAAAACGGAAAATATATAACTAACGCTAGATGGATGAGATTTGATAGATCTGTAAAAACATTGAAAAAAAAATATTGGTTGAAAAAAAGTGGCTATCCCACGCCCCCCATAAAATAGAAAAAACACAAGAGGGGTACACTATATCTTGCAAATTCACATTAATTATTAATTACACTACGTATGAAGAGTAAGAAAATAGACTGATTTTTAAAACAGCCCCATTGTACCGCATTTGATCGGGTCAGGGATGCCTGCTATGCCCTTTCTGTACTTTCCGTATGCATGTCTGTCGGTCCGTCTATCTATCTATTGTACAATGTTGTTGTCAGTCTAAAGCGAAACAACTGAAATCACTTTTAATGCACAGCGTTGACGGCTGCGTGAATCCTGAGATTTCTTTTTTATGCCCCTCATGCTGAGATTGTCTTTATACGTCATACAACATTCGTGCATGTGGCGTTTTGGGGGGATAGGTGACAAAATGTATTCTTTATACATACTATTGTACATACAAACATTTATGCTTCATGCTTCAATTGCTTGTAAGCGGTTGTTGTTGTTGTTGTTGTTGTTGTTATTATTATTATTATTGTTGTACTTCTTCGACGTCAGTTTTCCATATTTTTTCCAGCGCTTTTCAATACTTTTCCTCACGTCATTTTCGTTGTTGTTATTGTTATTCTTTACGATTTGGCGTCATTTATGCGAGTACCGAGTGTGGAAATCATTGCACCCCGCTATACTTTAACACGGTCTTCCACACACCACTCCACGACATCCACAAGTTGTTTCAATTGCACGCGTTGTTTTTGTTGTTATAACTGTTTTATTTTTGATTGTTCATATGAATTTTTCATTCGTATGTCTGGTACTTCCCCTAAAATGTACACCCACGCTTCAATATTCCTTTCTTCCTTCCACCCTGCCCTCGTCTGGTCTTTCAACCCATTCATTCAATGTGTCGGAGTTGTTCCCGTTCCTTCAACATCGTTTCGTTACGTTTTGTGTGAATCATTTCCGTTTGAATTTGCTTCATTGAATCATTTCCACATTAAATGCTGCTGCGTTTTTCCTTTGTCTAATATGTTCCACTCTTGCAACGAAGGTAACTACAAAAGTTTTCCCAATTTAAATTAAATAAGAATCTGATTTCTTTCGAATCAACTTTTAAGTCTTTCGAGTAGAGCGGTTGGTAAAAAATGTCCTTACTAAACTCTTTCCTGGCTTTTTTATATAGCATAATTAATTTGTTGCATCTATTGATCCTGTATTGAAAATGGATTAAAAATATTCCTCCAATTACAGATTTCTAAAAATGGTCATTATTGCAACTTAACATTAAAATGGTCCGTTTTACAACTTTTAGTAGCGATTTGATTTCACTTTACTTTGTGTAGCATTCCAATTCGCAAGATACTACTAATAGTTATATAACCGACCCTTTTAGTTCAATCAATTCCCATCAAATTATTCGGATCGAAATCTAGAATAGGGGAATTTTTACTTTTGGTAACAATTTCAATTTCATTGTTTTCATTTTTAATTGAATCCATAGTAATCCAACGGGTTGCGAATCCATCGAGATGTCCATCTGTACACAGAAAAGGTTGCAGTTACTCTCCAAGGCGCCTAGGTATCGGAGAAGCACCGTTTTTTGACTGCGTTCTTTTTATACATGGCCCCCAGTCAGACTGCTCATCGATACGATACGCATGGTACCTTGCATGCTATGATTGGATAGCTGAGAAGAGTTAGGTGTGGGAGTCACACGACGCTCAAATTTGCCTTATTCCGAAGAATACGTTACCGGGGAACACCACGTGGACGCCCTCTCGTTAGAGAAGTTGTACTCTATTCAGAAGGGAGGCAGCACATATGAGTCGACTTGAAGTGTTTGGGATATGGGACAGTAGAACAGCACGGTTGCACTGCCAACCGGTTCATATTGCATCACTCGCATGTACCACATTTCAAATGTTACTTTCGGATGATTTAGGAGCTCATTATAACCAACCGTACACATTTTGTTTCTGCACTGATGCGCTTATTTTAACTGCTTTCGATGCTGATTCTGGTGCTCTTAGTTTTTTGTAATGTTTCTTTTTACCGTTCGTAAAACTTGAATGGAGACAAAACTTTTCTCGTTTTTTTTCAAACACTTAACATGAAAGATTCTTCTTGTTGATGATGTCTTCCAATTTTATCACTCACATCAGTATCAACTTTTACAAATTATATTTAGCATTATATAGCATAAACGTACTCAGAATATTTTGACGTACTTGAAAAATATATGCCTGGAAAAAAATGGAAATAACTCGTGAAAAATATATGCCTGGAAAAAAATGGAAATAACTCGTGAAAATTTTCGAGCGATGGTTTTCTACGACTTTCGACTTGGATTATCTCAACAAGAGTGCATTCGTCAAACTATTTCGACATTAGAAAAGACTACCATTTTTGACTGTTCTGCTGAATTCAAATGTGCGCGCCGTTCGCTTGAAGAAGAATCTAGAGGAGATCGTTCAAAAATTGTACAATATTGCATGAACATTTAGATGTGAGCTAGCCATGCATGTGCGTTTTGGATTCCACATAATACACGTACATATATATATACGATAAGCAGAAATTATTGCAAAAAATTGGTGTGAATTGGTGCAAACAAATGTTCAAAAAATACAAAAACGCCTCGTCCAGAGAGTTATATCACATCGTAACAGGTGATAAGTCTAGGATGTACGCGTATGAGCCAGAATGAAAAGATCAGTCGACTGTGTGTGTGTGTGTGTGTGTCTTTAATGACAAGCCAAAGCTTACAAAAGTTCGTTCTTGGAGTATGGCAAAGTAATTGCAAAGTAAAGTAATTTTTCGGAAAAATGGCACATGTAGCTACAATAGCATGAGAGAATCAAAAGACGGTTCATGCTGTGTGGTATACAACTATTTTTTTTTTTTTTTTTTTTGAAGAAGAAGAAGTATTAAGTGAATGGCGACAAAACAATACAAGACGACAGATAACCTTATATCATACAGACAATGCTAGCTCTCACACATCGAGTCTCATTTTGGCCTTTTTGGAGAAGCAAAAAATTAAATTGAGCTATCACAGTCCTAATTTTGTACCGAATGACTTCTTTTTATTCCTGCATATCAAAGATAAAAGCGGTTGAGATATGCAAATTGTATTATTTGGAGATAACATCTTTAGCGTAGGAAAATTACTTTTCGGATAGATTTGTGCGCATACAACAATGTATTAATGTTCATGGATAATATTTTGAATGCATCACTGGAAACTAGTTCCTATATCGAATCTGTTAAATGCGTTTTTCAATTACTTCGCTTGAATTTATTAAATCTATTAGGATTACCCTTGTACTACTTACTATCTGATGTCTGTTATTTTGTTGTTTTTAACCTCTACGCAGTAGCATTTTCAATTCAAGCATTCCATACGTGTATCCCAAGTGCAATATATATGTATATATATATATATATATATATATATATATATATATATATATATATATATATATATATATATATATATATATATATATATCTTAGGAGGGGACTCTGACTGGCTGTCGCCTCATATAGCTGAAATGTTGCGTTTTGTGTGCTTATTTTTCGCTTCGGAGCAGCAATTTACCAAAAGTACTTTTCGATTGAATGGAAAAGAAAACTCTTGTTAAAACGCTCCGCAATGGCTGTCAATGTGTATATATATATATATATATATATATATATATGTATGTGTGTGTGTGTGTGTGTGTGCGTTGAGCACTTCCTGCCTGCCTGCTTGCCTGCTTGCCTGCCAGCCTGCCTCAATAGAATATAGATTGGCAGAGCGTTAAAAAATTCGCTAGGGGAATTTACCATTGGTGCTTTGCGTCACCTTCTTTTTATTATTTAAAAACAACAAAAAGAAATACTACAGAACTTATATTTCTCCTTATATTTTTATTTTTATTTTTATTTTTATTTTTTTTATTTTTTTACTTTAACGCTTCGAATTTGTACAAAATTAAACTTATGCAGCTGAAAGAAAACAAAAATATATGTATTATTATTACAAGTAAGCATAAATTTAACTGAAGCGAAACATTATTTCCCGTTTTTTGCATTTAAGAGTTGATATAAATGCATATTTCAATAACCAAATTTTGCAAGAGAATTAAACCACCCTACCTCACATTAAGAATCTTACATTTGATTTGTTATTTTATTTTATGTGTAAACACATGTTAACTGTTGTTAACTTATACAGGGTGAGTCTAAATAGAACTTGCAGTTTGGAAGAAGTCTTAATTGCAAAATAAAATGCTTGAAGAGGAAATGCGTTTATTCCTATCTACATATGACACAGTGCGATTTTCCCGAAGAGCTTTATGTAATTAGCACAATTTGCAATATCAGTGAACTGATGAGCGCTCATAGCTGAAGCCGAAACAATTGTCTTCGTAGCTTAACATACTTTGTGAACAAAAGTAGTTGTTGTCTTGACTTTTAGTGATATTGGAAAGCAACGATATTTTACTTGTACTATATACGAGTAACAGCACAAAGCATGGATAATATGAGTAAGTACGAATACTTCTAATGGCAACGTTGTACTCTACTTTATTATACGCTGCATAGTTTATGTTTGCGCCCATTTTTTAGAATACGAATTAAAAAAAAAAACTCAAATACTTCCAATTAAAAATCCATGGTTAAGTATTACAATGGGTGAACAAGCAGTGATTCCGTTTGTAATGTCACAGTTTTCAAGCTATTTTCATTTGAAGACATGGTTTATCCATCATAGCAGACATAATGGTTTGGTCCGAATCTCCATGCACCAATAAAGAATAAATTGCTTTTGCATGCAAAATTTTTCTGCTTGTCACTGCAAAGGAGGGATGTGGTTAAGGAGATACACAAATATATTGAATAATGTTGAAATTGGGTAAGCATATCGAATAATTGAATATAGCAACAAATTGCGTTACATATTATTTGAATTGCCCCTAAATGTTGAACTGTATGCGTATATATGTACGTAGGTATGTTGCACCATCTCGTCTTGAGTACTTTTAGATACTATATAGAATTAAATCATTCATATTTTCTATATTTATTGTAAATGAGTATCGAATGAAAAAGTGCTTACTTATTCGAATACGTACAGATATTTCACAATGTAAAAATATCCTTTATACAGCTCAAAATGCACATCTAATTATTATAATATAGGTGGCTATGTTATACGACGCCATGACCCGTGTAGTCAATGTAATATTCCGTTTCAAGACCAGCATCAGTTTTGGATCATTCGTGAAGACTTTATTCTTCGTAAAGCCCCAAAGGCACTGTAACCGTGTTTTGTAAAATGTTTTCACAATTTTCTCACGTATGTGCGTGTATCTTAGCGTGTCTCATCCAACGACTTGGAATTTAAGACTTAAAGTTCGCTGATTTCGATGCCTTGTTCTACCGGATAGCTTTCAGTCGAGCACAAAGTATCACACGTCTAAATGGAACACCCTATACACACATCAAACGGTGGTCACACTTAATGTTCATTCCGTAAATGCAATAAAAGAGAATTACAAAAGTTGTTATTGTACTTTTCATTTACACTCATTTCTTTTTTCTTTTTTTTTCTTTTTTTTTTAATATTCACTGAAAAATTGCAGACAAGTTGAGCAAATAATTTTAATGACAAGCTAAGTACCTGGTATTTGAACACTGCATTCGAGTTAATTATAAATTTAATCACTCTTGTATGTTGCTATAGCAATGCATTTAAAATGCTGCCTTGTACAATCTCGTTTCAGTTTGGTTTATTTAATAACACAGAGTTACAATTTGTAACACTGATGAATTCAGTGGGTAAGTATTAGCTTATCTAAGAAGTAGCTAATCGAATACAGAAATAAATAATAGTGCAGAGATTGCGAGTTCGAGTACGACTTTGAAATGCTGTACCAAATTTCGCAAAACAAAAAAATGATTAGTTTGCGCTAATAGAGTTAGATGACGGTTGATTATAAATGATGATCAATGATGACCAATGAAATCGTATAAGTTCTACGATACGCCAACTAGATGGCGCTAATATTGATAAGTTTGCAAATAGGTGGCATATAGCAATATTGTGTACATACTTGGTAGGCGTGGCTACCAGATTTTGTTTTTTAAGCTCGATACATCTGATGTCTCGTTGTGATGAAGTATACGAAGAACAGACAAAACTATTACGACACGATTTTTGAGGCTAATCAAGAATATATATACTTTATGTCATCTGCAACACCTTCTTCTGCTGTTATATGCATTTCCACAGACTTTGTACACGTTTAGAACTGAAGCTCTAATACATTTTACACCAACTTAAATATTTCGTTTGGTGTTTTGAAAGATCAGCCGAAGAAACAAGTAAGTTTTACCTACAAAAATCACATAGTGTGTGGAGGATTTATACGAGTATCACCGCTTAAATGGACGGAACACGCCTATATAAATGTACACAGTCTGTCAATAGCCACCATAAACAATCAAGTTGATCTTGGTTGTTATAGAATTGTTCTCCCCATTTAAAACCTTAACATGGTCGGTGTCATGCTAATTCAATTGGCAAGATAATACGAATAAGGGCAGTAGATAAAATTGCGATTATTAGTCAAGCAATCGGTCACAAGAACTAATAAATAATATTTTTAGTCGTCAGTGAACAAACCGTGCACAAACCTTTCGGTAGCCCAAATGTTCGGTCATTATCGATAAATTGATGTTTTGGTATAGCTCAATTAAAATTCCATGAATTGCAATGAAAATATTTGATGAATTCACGTAAAGTTTTGATGTAAATTACGATGATCACGAGTTTCGATTATGTCCAACATGTTGGTCATCATTTATATCCTCAGAACAGTTTTTAAACCGCGGCATAAATAATCATCAGCATATAGTACTTGGTTCATCAATTTCGCTTAAAGTTTAGATATTAAGACTCTCCTTTTTCTCTTTAGAGAACGAGTATTAAATTAACATGCTTATCCCACTTGAAGAGGTAGCTCGCATAGAAACCAAGTACACATTTGTAAGTTTTGGTTATTAGATTCGCTAGGAACCCCATCGTAATAAACTATGCCGCATAAGTTTAGATAAAGGATTGCCCCTTACATACTTGCCCTTAATTTTTAAGTTTTTTCAATAATTTTTTTTTGTTTTTGACCTGAATTAAGCTAGAAATACCACATTTGGTTTATTTTATGTTAGTCCTAATAAAATATCTCACATGAATCCAGAATGAACTACTTTAAGCGATAGATCCCAAAATATACAAACCTGACCTCATTTTTAAGTTTTTGTACGAAAATGTTCTGTTTTTTATACCAGTCACACATAGTGTGAAATGGTATTATCAGTTTTTCTGAAAGTTTGTAACGCATTAAAGGAGCCATCGTAGACCCCATAAAGTATATATATATTCTTTATGAGCTCGACGAGACGAATCGATCTAGCTATGTCCGTCTGTCTGTCTGTCCGTCTGTATGTTGTTGCGCATTTTTTGGGGACTAATTTTTATGCTATCCCGTTGAAAATTTGCACGTATACTTCTTTTTATTCCAGTTTAATAGAGTATCAAGATTGACCCGCCACGCCCACTTTTTGGGGTAGCCCTCATACAAACTCACCGCCCACTTTTATCTTTTTGTATGAGAAACATTTTTATTGTAGTCAATATCAACTTAATATTTGATATAGTAACTCAAAGTGGACGGATGCTTGACATATACATTAATGGGTGGAACCCGCCCATTATTTGGGCTAGCTCCCATACAAACCTACTGCCCACTTTTGACTTTTTGTAAGAAAACTTCTTTATTAAAGTCAATATTAGGTTGAAATGCAATGTGGTGCCCTTTTATGGTCAGGCGCTTAACATACATAGACTAACGAGCGTTCCCCGCCCACTATTTGGGGTAGCTCCCAAACTTATGGTCCACTTTTGACTTTTTGTAAGAAAAACTTTTTTATTAAAGTCAATATTAGGTTGAAATGCGATATGGTGCCTTTTAAGAGACAGCCGCTTAACATACATAGACAATTGGGCGTGGCCCGCCCACTTTTTGAGGTAGCCCCCATGAAGAAACTCCTTCATTTAGATCAAAATTAGCTTGAAATTTGATTTTGTGGATTTTAATGGACAACCGCTTCATATGCATATACAAATGGGCGTGTCCCGCCCACTTTTTGAGATAATCCCAGACAAACCAACAGTTCACTTTTATGCATTTGTATGGAAAACGTCAATATCAACTTGAAATTCGATATGGCGGCATCTTACACATCTACTACTTCGCTTCATACACATCTACTAGTGAGCGTGTACCACCCACTTTTTGGGGTAGCTCCTATTTAAATCCCCACTTTTATGTATTGCAATACTATTTACTATTTTCGTGTGAATGGTATTAGAGCTTCGGTTCAACCGAAGTTAACGTTTTTTCTTGTTTTATTTTAAATTATTTAACATTTTTCGCCAATTTTAATACAATAAAAAATGTCGCATATCTCCAGAACGGACCACAAAAGCATATAGTTCCATACCAATCAATTGTTTTCTTATATAAGGAGCCTTAAACAAGGTACGGGCTATCTCGATGTGGAGCGTTCTTTTTTTTTTTTTTGTGGTAATGGAAGCTTCCTACGAAGAAGTTACCATATAAACCTACCCACCTTTTAAAGATATTCATATATGAAAACTTTGATCAAAAATTTTGATGAATATGCATTTTACTTATGTAGGCCAGAAGGTCGCCCATTTTTTAGGTTACAGAAGTCGTTTTTGTAGATGAGATCTTTGTACGTATATGTACAATATATTTAATACATTTATCAGAATGCGTCTTCCACAACTACTGAGGAATTTCTATGCCAATCGAAAACACTGCCTGCATACACGTATTGAAACATGAGTTATAAGAAACATTTCTACTTTAGTATAAAATGCCAACGCAAACTGTGTGAAGAGCGTGTGAAGATTATTAAAGCTTCAGTTGCATTTTCTTTTGTTTCAAAATTCAGAATTACTTTTCGCAGCAATTAAGTCTAGCAGACCATAAGCTCAAAGTCATATATCCACCATTTAGTTGTTCGAAACATACAATAAAACGCAGGATTCCATCGAATTTACCGCAGCTGTCACAACATACGAGTGAGTACAACAGACAATGAATTAATTGCAAAACTATAACAAGTCCCTGCTATTCGCAGCAGTGTAAATAAATAAAATAATCTGTCTACCACGTTTAAGCGATTGCACAGGAATACTCAGAACTTAAAACACTTAAAATGCAGAAGAACACTTTGAGATCGTCTTGCAGGAGGATTTATTTGCAGCGAATGAAATCAAAACAGCTTTTATATTATTGTTATTATTCTTAACATTTTCCATTACTATTTTAGTGTTCGATAAAAAACTGCAAACAAGCTGAACAAATAATTTTAATTCGAAGATTGCATTTGGAGTTAATTATAAATTTAATTGCTCTTATTTGTACCCAAAGGAATGCTTGAAGTACTTAGTGTGGGGAGCGTGTGGTAGTAATAGTTTTTTTGTCGTTTTAAATTTTAGCCAATGTGCAGGGTATTTCGTAGTCGCGAATGTTTCATTCTTAATTGTTGTAAATTAGGATTTGATGATGAAGGAAACATTGGACGATCCAAAGGGTGGAGATGGGGAACGTTTCCCTTTAACAGCATTTTTTTTTAGTACAAAAACATTTTTTTCGTTTCATTTTCATAAAATAATAAGTTTTTTTTTAGTACCACACCACCCAAAAAGAGTAGTAGAGTTTCCCCTCCTAGAGAGCGTTCTGTATCCGAACCTGAAAGAAAAATATGTATGGTTTTAGATCGAAAACTTGTCAGTCGCCACTTGTTAGTTGTTGAACTTAGCCTACGTTTTGAAACTTAAAATCTCTAACACCGTGAACCTGATTTTGTGCTTCTTAATACGTACGGTAGAAGGCTAAAAGAAATACGGCCCAAAACGGTGAAGCGTCCGTCCAGAAAAAGTCTTCAAGTAAAATTAAGTTGAAATTGACTGCATAAATCGGTTTTTCATACAAAATGGGCAGGTAGTTTATATGGGGTCACCCATGTCGACCATGTCAAATTTTAAGGTGATATTGACTCCAATAAAAACACTCGCTACAGCCGAGTGTGCTCGACTTCAAGCTACCCTGTAACTTGTTTAAGGTTCATATGAACCATACAATTGTATAGGGCTACTTTATTTAGTGGTCCGATCTTTACATATGCGCGAAATTTTATTAGAATGGACGAAAAATTGTAATTAAGAAAAAATTAAATAACATTTTCATAAAAAAACTCATAAATAGAGCTACCCCTTATAGTACCTATGTGTGATATTTTATTAAGACTAACCTAAGATACACAAACAACTTTTTTTTCATAACAAAATTAAAATATAAGACCAGCTTTGTGTAAGGGGTTAGTTTAAAGGGAAGAGTTTAGATATACAAACTTGAAGAATCTATTTTTTATAATCACCGCGATGTATGTTCCTTCAAACAGACGGTGGGACGGACTAACATGCATGTCTCTAGTGGTTCACCTTCGAATGCTGATCAAGAATATATATATATATATATATATATATATATATATATATATGTACCTCATATTGTTTGCGATATCTCCTTACACTTGTTACATACATTTGCACAAACTTAATATGCCTTTACACCATATGGCTACAGGGTAGACAAACTATCATACAAAAAGTCAAAAGTGAGTGGATGGTTTATATGGGATTCAGCTTTATGGATACTCTATTTAATTTACAATAAAAATAAGCCTAGATGCCGGCATTCAGCTGGTTAACTTAACGGTTACGGGGTCTACGATGCATCCCTTGATGCGTTACAAACTTTCACACTTTTTGTGTATGGTGTAGAAATGAAGTTTTGTAACTTGTAAATGAAATTTCAAGCTTGAAGTCGAGATTTGTTACTGATTTAAAACGATATACTTCAAAGCACGCGTGGTAAGGGGACGGCGCTGTATGGTGAGGGGGGGGGGGTTGGTTGAGGCGCCTGCAGCGGCGTTTATTTTTGTTTTCATTTAAATTGTGTTCTTGTTGTTGTTGTGGTTGTTGTCATCATTATGCATGCATATTGCTTGCCCCAAAGTCGCTTGTTGCATGCAGCATGCAGCTTGTTTCATGATGAAAATAATAATTGTTGTGCTTCGCTATTAACACTGAAAAAACACACACAGACACTACATCGAAAATCGTCATTGTCATTTCCGCTTCGAATTTTTTCTTAGACATACTCTAAGATCGCAGCATATATATATATATATATATATATATATATATATATATATATATATATTTTTTTTTTTTGTGTGCTTTTCGGCAATTTATTTTCTTAGTTTTCAAAATAATTTTTGAAATCGAGCCGTGAGTGTTGATGCTTTCATTTAGCGCAGACAAAAGCGTTTTTATTTTTTTATAGCTTTTGTATTTCTCTTGTTTTATGTATACTCTACATATGGTGTGCGACAGGGTATTATTAGTTCGTTGGTAGGTTTGTTTCCACGTGGTGAAATCGACGGCGGTTATATTGTAAGGCAAAAATGTTGCTAAATGTACTTGCAAAAATAGAGACAAACATGATACATGTAGCCAAAATTTGCAATATGCGTATAGCAGACTGATGAGAACTTGTAGCTGTACTCGAAAAACGTGTCTCCGTGTTTCACATGTAATAAGAAGTGGTTATTATTCTACTCTCTTCGGCATTAAGTCTCCGCGGCATCGACATTAAGAGACTCTAAATATCCAAGCTTGATGTCTCTAGCTCTTTGAAATCTGTTACTTTATACAATAAGACAAATCATGGCTAGATCGTCTCGACATTAGATGCGGATCAAGCATATATATACTGCATGGACTCTGTCACGCCTACTTCTGCCTGTTACATACATTCACTTAAACCTCTATTATTACTTTAGTACTACTTAGTTTTCTTGTTTTTTATGTTTTGTTCACATTAATGGTGAGTTGCAAAATACCATTTTTCTTATAATATAAATACCGTTTTGTCTATAGTTTATTTAACGTTGTATTTTTTTAAGCTAGAATTCATGATACAAACTGCAACCATATTACAAGTAAAGGGTATTAAAGCTTCGGTACCAAACAGATTTTTATGTTGTCTTCTGTGTATTTTTTTTTAACTCTATAATAAATGCGTTAATAGCGTTGAAAGTATGTCTGTCTGTCTGTCCGTCCGTCTGTCTATTTTTATCTGTTTCTCAGGCATTTCATTAGTTTTTGACTAAGTTGATGAGTATTTCCGCAAATTGCTTCCGTTTTTTGTTAGTTTTTTTGTTTGTTTATTTTTTCTTGCGTTTCTTTGTTTTATCGACTGAAAATGTCTTCATTGAAAATTCATTGTATATTTTTAAAGTTCTCTGTGATCTTGACAGCATCGAAATGGTAAGAGATGCGTATAGAAAGTCACTGATCTTCAGGAAAGATTTGCAGTTTTGTTTTTCGAATTGCAGCAATTTGGATTTGCAATATGAAATATTCATCGCAATATTCTCCCGAAGCGAAAGCCAAATCACTTTGACGAATTTATTTTTACAAAAACTAAACGAAAGTGAAATCTAGAGAAAGCCTCAATCAGAAAATCTTCTAATTATATTTATAAAACTTAATTTTTTGAATGAAATTGCGAGATTTTGAGTCGAGAACAATTTCTGTGTAGCGTGTAGCATGTAGTGTGTACAGGGGTCGGCGCTCAAAGTGTTACCAACTTCACGCTGCTGTAGCAATCAAACGGTTATCGACAGCGCGCTCTTGTTTTGTCAAGCGTCAGTCTGTTATGTTGTTTACATGCCTACGTAAGCATATCTTGCATACGCAACAGCGTTATTGCTTTGTATTTGGCTGGAATACAGCGTTATACGTTGCAATGATACTAGTAGCATCAAAAAATCCCCATGGAGGTAGACATCCAAAAAGGGCAACATCGGCAGAAATAGTTAGAAATGTGAAGGCCAGTAGTCAACGTAACCCACGACAAGGCGAAAAAACTCATTGTGTCTTCTGGTAGCATAGGGCTCATATTAAAAAATGAACTACGATTGAAGCCCTACAAACTACAAAAAGTACAAGACTTAAAACCTGCACAAAAGGCAGTTCGCCTAGCAAGAGCAAAGGTGTTAAAACACACTTGCACGCTAGTACCGAGCATCAAGATGTGGTCTTTTCTGCTGAAAATTATGTTAGTGTTTAGCAATATGTAAACAAAGAAAACGATCGTATATAGTTTAAGTGCAAAAGACAATTTAGACCAGCGAATTGCGCTGCGAAACCAAGCGTCTGCATCAGTTACGGTTTGGGCCGCGATAACTGCCACAGGACGCTCTCCACTCATTTTTATTGAACAGAGTATAAAGGTAAATCAACAAATCTACCGTGAAAAGATTTTAAACGATGCTTTGTTACCTTGGGCACGTAAACAATTCAATAGAAACCATTGGATGTTTCAACAAGACTTAGTACCATCCCATAAAGCCAGAGAAACCCAACGTTTTTTATAAGATAACATTTCCTGCTTCATTTCTTTACAACAATGGCCACCATATTCCTCATAGTTAAACCGAATGGATTTTTCCATACGGGTCCATTCTGGAGGCCAAAGTATCAACTAAAGAATACGAAACGGTCAACGCTTTAAAGATTGCTCTTCGCCGATAATGGGACAAAATACCATCGTACAACATTCGTGCAGCGTATGAAGCCTTCCCGGACAAACTCGATGCTATTATTCGCACTAAAGGTGGCTATATCGAACCATAGCATATTTTTCTTAAAATTTTAAATGTTGTACCGATATACTGAAGTTTTTAATAAACAAATTTACAAAATTACACTGCGAGCAAGTGAACACGAGAACATTACTTGTATGCATATTCACCACATCATGGTGAAAACGTATAGATGTACTCGTATATATAAATTCACTATGCTTAGTAGGTGTATGGATATGTGCTTTTCTGTAGAGTCTTCTAATCAAGAAAAAGAATTCGAGAAGAACATTTAAAAATATGCATATAAATGAGGCAAAACAAAATGTTGAGCATGCAAAAAAAATTCATAAACATAACATAACTATGTAACCGTAGACTCTATGTACCAAATTTGGTATCTCAAGCTCTTAAAGTTTCTGAGTTACGTTATTTCATACAGATGAACATGACAATATCGACTCAGCTTCCAATAATCTAGTAAATAGTATAGTATATACAAAATTATTGTACAGATCGGGATAACACATTTTATAAAACTAACTTTTCGACTAATTCCAGAGCATCGTAATTAAGCTTTTCGGTAAACTACTTCACACTTTCAGCGCTCTCTCGAATGAGGCGGTTTGGCAGCTTTGCTGATGCATGATCGGCCGCCGGAAGCGAATGCATATCATTGCTATCGATTCCAACTAATCTGGCACGTCCCGATTCATGGTGACGATTGTATTTACCGGCTACGGCTCATGAAGCATCACTTTAGCGCATCTCGTATTTCCGCTCATGCTGCATAATCCTATATAACAAGCTCACACACGCATCTAGACAGCGGCAAGAAGATACTTGCTGCATAAATCGCGATCAGCATGTTAAAGAGATACTTTTATGCATACATACATACATACATATACCTATGCATACTTGTATGTAGAATTGGAACACCCTCGCAGCGTGTTGCATGCGTATGTACGTCTGTCAGTCTGTCTGTCTGTCTGTCTATCAGTTAATCCGTCCGTTCGTCCGTTTGTCTGTCTGTCTGCATGTCTGCCTGTCTGTCCATGCGTCATCGCTGCTGCATGCAGCTACACGCTTCATTGCTGCGGTAATTGCTTCCAAATGCTTGCACGCATTGTTGCCTCAACTACTGCCTCAGAGTTGTGCAGTTGTAGTTATTGTTGTTGTTGTTCTGCTTGTGTCAGCATGTCCAACATGTGTCGTCGTCATTGATTTGTCGCTGATACTGTTGATGCAGTCGGTAGTCGGTAGTCGGCAGAAGCAGCGTCAGCAGCTAGATAGACAATGGCACAAGTCTCAAGTGAATGCAAGTTGGAGGAGAACTCGAATAAGTTTCCATAAGGTAGACAGACAGACAGACAGACAGACAGACAGACAGACAGACCGACATACCTATATCGATATAGGGGTCGTCTATATGATGTGTGTGTGTTTGTGCAGAAAAGCTAAAATGCTTGAAATGCTTGAAAAGCTGCAACTGAAACGTCAAATGTAAAACAAAAGAAGTCGAAGAAGAACACAAGACAATAAGACGGAACAAGGCATTGCAGTTGAGTGTACAAGCACCATTGGCGTATGTCTGTCAAAACGTTGACATGCCAATAAGAACGACATAGAGTAGCACGAAGTGGCAACACACACACAAACACACACGCACACACACACACACACACACATAGACACAGACACACAGAGAAAGAGAGACTGTGCAGGAAGTGAAAATGATAAGCACCTATCCATCTATCTATCTAGTATCTAGTAAATACATGCAGTGAGATGTTAGTGAGGGTGTTAGCGTCAACAGTGCAAAAGGTGAAATAGCACAGAAATAGAGAAAGAGATAGAGAAAGCGAGGTAGAGTAAAGGTTCGATAAAATAATGCAACGTCCAATTAAAGAACGGTTTACACAAAACCAGAATTACAGCTGTATCAGGAATGACATTTAAATTTACATTATGATACACTATTTGTTCATACAAAAATGCAATGTAAATCAAAAATATTAAGTGAGAAAATCAGAAACCATAATGCTTAAGAGATTATTTTCAAATTAAATTAAATTATAAATGAATTTTAGCTTGCTCAAGGTAATTTTTACATTGAGAATTATTTGACACATTTTTGTTTTGAATGTGAAGAGCGAACAATAATAAAAACTTTTTGTCACAAAATATGTTTTTAGCTGCGAAGATAGGTGATTCGAACTCATTTAAGAGTTCATCCATAGTTCGCCTGGGCTCACCTTGTAAATTGTTGCTACTTTTAAGAGTATAAAACACTGAGTGCGAAAGAGATCCGTACTTGCTAGAATGCAACATTCATTTTGTATAGAAATTCATATGATAAGTTTAAACTGATGAGAACTCATAGCTGAGCTCGAAACATATGTCTCCGTGGCTAAAACGATTTTTGTGTAATAATAAATATGTCAAATATTTCCCAATGTAAAAATTATGTTGAGCCAGATAAAGTCGAGTGTACTCGATTCTGAGATACACTATACCATCATTATACGAACGATAGATTATATTCTTTAGTGGTCCGATTTGAACCTAAGTAACATGATATATAAAAGGCTTGCATGGGGTTACCCCTTAAAGTGGTCGGATATATGTATGAATTGTTTTTGTAAGGATTGACCGATTTGAACCCAAGTGACATGATATATAAAAGAGTTGATGAAAAATTGGAATAAATTGAAAATAAAAACGAAAAATATCCAAACAAAAACTAAAAAATTGAGGCTTGCATGGGGTTACCCCTTAAAGTGGTCTGATATATGTATGAATTCTTTTTGTAAGGATTGACGTAAGATACGTCATATTTCTAGCCAGTAGAAACAGTAAATCTACGTACACTTGCTCCGAAAAGTCTGCGTACACCACAAACAAATTTGAAATTTTAATGGGTGAAAAATTATTTGAAAGCTATATTTTGAGGGTAAATCCTATAGAAAAAGACAGAGCTTACTCATCAATACAAAGACTTGTAACTAACTACACGTCAACGGGTTCCATCTTCAAAATTTAAAAAAACAAAGCTGGGTGTCATGGTCGAGTTGCCAGTAAGTAGCTGCATGGAGTTTGAAAATGAGTAAGTTTCTAAACCCACAGAGTTTTGGAACATGGATTTTTCGAATGAGAGCAAATTTTGTAATTTCGTGATAAAAGGAACAAAGCTGATTTGAAGAAAGAGCAGTACGGCCTTTGAAAGGGAAAATTTGTTGTCAACCGTAAAACATGGTGGAGAGCGAGTTGTGCTTTGGGGTGTATGGCAGGCAATGATGTTGGTAAACTAACATTTTTGAATCAATAATGGACCAAACTAGTTTTATTCAAGTTTTGAAGTATAATTTGCTGCAAAGTTCCCAGAAGTTGGGTCTGCAAGAAGAGTTTTGGTTACAGCAAGACAATGACTCCAAGCACAGTGCGCATAAAGTAAAACTCTGGCTCCTTTATAATATAAAAAATCAGTTGAGGACACCTCCCCAATGTCCGGACCTGAATTTCATAGAGCATTTGTGGGACTGGAACCCCGAATTCGTCAACAGACCATTTCCAAAATAAATGAAGATTTGGAAAAAATATTATTAGTTAAGAGAAATTAATAAACTATATTATTAGATATTGACTGAGATATTATATACTGAGATATTTCCGATTAAAGTTACAATTTCAAATTTTTTTTATTTTTTTTTTTTGTGGTGTACGCAGACTTTTGCGAGCAAGTGTAACTCTCAGCATAAATTTTACAGTGCCGAGTTAACTTCGAATTAAATTATATACAAAAAATGTTAGTTAAATCAGGATTATTAAACTGTAAATAAAAAAAAAACCTCTTGATAATGTAAAAATCCAAGTGATGAAAGCTAACCTAGAAATTCTCAAAAGAGCGTTGATATAAATTTTGCGGTGAAACTTGTTTATTTTACAATTGTAGTATTGTTGAGATTGATTGTAAGCTTATGTCTCTTTCTTTAGTTACAGCACGGCATGTATCGGCTCGAGGTAAATAGCTGAAATTGCGAAGTTTTATGTAAATGATGAGATGATCTCTGCAAACAGAACTTTCACATAGATGAGATCTATATCAAAATTTGTTCAATCTAACAAGGTGCTAGCACACGAAATATGAGCAGAAAAATTTCGTTTACATTTTTGGCCAATCTTTTGAAAAGTTTTAGAGCAAAAGTTCAGTGATCAAAGTTCAATGAATTTGCGTATGGGAACACTCAAAAGAAGAAACTGTTTTTCATTAACCTAGTTTTTGTTAATTATCAAAAATGCGAATGGGGATTTTTTGCAGGTTGTGGCAAAAATAGTGAGTTACGAATAATTTTGTTGGGTATGAAATAATTAGAAATAATAATTTATGAATTTTACAGAAAATTTCAAATGAGTGAAGTTTGAATTCATGGCATTTGATATGTTAGCCAGCACACTAGAAAGATGTGCTATTGAGGCTTCAAATCTTTATAAATACAAAGAATGTAAGATATTCCAAAAGATATTTACACAATATCAGTTTTATTAATAATACCTCAATTCAAACTAAATTGGCTCTACATAGCACAGAGAAGATCAATCTCAAAACAGGTTTTATTTTAAGAAAAATGCTTAAATTGAAATGTATGTGTTTTCTATGCATTCAAATAAATTTCAAAGTGTTTTTGTATGGATGCTACATCTTCAGGTGGTCACAAAACAGCCAATTTTGGTAATTAAAAGTCTTCATGAACAACTTTCGAACTAACTTTTTGAAGATTGAGAGAATATGCAGCAAGTATACAGCAGGCCGACTGATAACTACATAGACAGACGGACATAGAATGAATCGCCTAGTCGTACTGAACACGAATATACCTACATATATACTTTATGTGGTCTCAGTTGCTGCAAGACTTTAAATTAGGTGTTTCTTTATCAGTGATTATCTGGGCACTGAGAGACGAGTCGATTTTTTGTTTGTATGTACTTTCTACCATTAAATTCTCATATTCGCACTAAATATTTTATGATATAAATAATTTGTGAATCGTGCTTTAAGTCCTACAAATGAGAGCGAGAGTGTATTTATTGAGCCTTGCCTTGCCTTGCCTTGCCTTTGCCTGACATGGCCTTTGGTTGCACACCTTCTAACTTGCCACTTCAACTTGAAGTTGCACACAGTTGTGCACTGCAACCGATTGCGCTTATTGTTGTAGTTTGTATCTTTTGTTCTTTTGATTTGCAGCACTCTGCTCTGTGCACTGCTCTGCGGTGTTTTGTGCATTCCAAGTTGAGTTAATTATGAGGCTGGCATTGCATTCTTCTTCTAAATAAATATATAGCTGACTACGTCGTCACTGGTGCGCTGCTATGTATTTATTTCCTGTCGGTCGTCTTGTCGTCTTGTCGTCTTGTCGTTTGTCTGTTTATGTTATGTTATTTCATTTCATTTCATTGAAATTTTTGACCCCATTCCCAATCGTCAACTGCAACTGCAACATCAACATCAACATCAACAACAAGAACAACAACAACAACATGCAACGGTCGCAACATCATCTTCTACACATCTTCAATGCTGTCACTCATCCAACAGTCAGAGTTAGCGACAGCATCAGCATCAACTTCATTGACGATATTTTACGCGCAGCAGTTGCAGATACACGTACTTGTAATAGAACAAAAGCGACGTGTGAAAATCTATTTATTCTTACGGATATTCATTAATTTCATGCCGCTGCTGCTTCTTCGATTGGGGCAAATATGCCACTACATACAAGTAAATATGTAGATATCTACCTAGATATACATATGTATATATATATATATATATATATATATATATATATATATATATATATATATATATATATATATATATATATATATATATATATATATATATATATATATATATATATATATATATATATCTCTCTCTCTCTCTCTCTCTCTCTCTCTCTCTCTCTATATATATATATATATATATATATATATATATATATCGCGCGCGCGATATATATATATATATATATATATATATATATATATATATATATATATATATATATATATATATATATATATATATATATATATATATATATATATATATATATATATATATATATATATATATATATATATATATATATATATATATATATATATATATATATATATATATATATATATATATATATAAATATTAGTTAGATACTACTATTAAGCGGTATTTAAACAAACGGTTGCAACAAGGGACTTCTTAATAATTTATTTGCGCATTCATCGCCCTCACGCGACCTCATGTGGCGTATACAAACGATCGATGGAGAAAAATGGAAAAAAAAAACTTATTTAATATACTTTTTTTTTTTTAAATTAAAATGTTAAACTTATGAATCATGGGAAACAAGTTGACTTACATACATCATATTCTATATAAAATTCAAGGTCAGCTGAAAAATTTTGTGAAACTAGGTTATTATTATAATAATAGAAGTATAATTCTAGAAAAGCAGTTTTCATGCAAGTTGGCACATATTTTGTAGGCTGATTCCACCATGTCATTTGTAGCATTTTTGACATTCAGTGCTGTGAGTGCGAAAGAGTCCTAAGGTGCTATTTTCTATACGATGCGAGGGCTACTATTTATATCTCGGGAATAGCAAATAATAACAAACATTTTTAAATGAAAATGGCTTTATTGTTTTTCAAAACATTCCCCTTGATGATCAATAACAACACTTTTGCATTCGTTGAAACCATTTGTCATAGCAGTTTGTCCATTCCTCTTGAGACACCTCCAAAACATGGTTTTTGAAAGCTTCAACTGCTTCTTCGGCCCTCGTAAATCGTTGACCACGCAGTTTACTCGGGAACAAGAAAAAGTCATTGGGTGCAAAATCAGGACTGTACTGGAGGATGAGTCATTAATTCGATGTTTTGACTGCTCAAAAATGCACTTGTTTGACGAGATGTGTGAGAGCTCGCATTGTCATGATGGAGAATTATTCGTCTTTGACGGTTGGTTATACGAATTTTTCCGAAGCTTTCCGGCAAACAAACGGTCGTGTACCACTCAGAATTGACCGTCCTACGTTGCTCAAGCGGAACAGTGGCCACATGACCCATTCGGCCGAAGAAACAGGCGATCATTTGCTTCGCTGTGCTTCTTCCACGATCAACTTTTGTTGGATGTGGCTCGTCTTGGAATACACACTCACACGGTCGATTGCGGTTTTGTTTCCGGCTCATACGCATATATCCATGATTCGTCACCTGTCACGATTTTATACACGTCTTTTGATAAATTATGGGGTATCCAACGAGAGCAAATTTTTTGTACAGCTAAGTTTTCATGCAAAATCGTGTGTATTGAAGTGGAACTAATGTGCAAGGATGCCGCTATCTCACGATATGTCACATGACGAGCATGCATTATCAGGTCACGCACTGCGTCGATGATTTTGGGTACAACAACCGATTTTGGACGACCTTTACGGAATTCGTCGGCGACCGAACTACGAACACGATTGAATTCACTATACCAGCGATATACTGTGGTTTTTGATGGTGCCTTATCGCCATACAAAGAACTGAGTTCATTGACACATTCTTGTTGCGATAATCCACGTCGAAAGTTGTGAAAAATAATCCAACGAAAACATTCACTTGAAATTTCCATTTTTTGGACAAAGTTTTTTTCTTAACTCACTGTAAACAAAACAAATAGCAATTATACATCAAAACTTTGTGAGTACGTTTATGCCAAAAAATGTCAAACTCTATTATGGTGTTGCCAGATTTTAGCTTTTGACATTAGTGTTGCCAGTTCCCGAAATATAAACAGCAGCCTTCGTACTATAGGACTCTTTCCTTGAAACACGCCGAGCATTTGTAGTATTTATGCAAGTTTTGTGAAAATCTTTAGGGTTTACCAATTTTTGTTGGGCTTTGTTAAGTTTATGTACAATACTTCTCGTTTGAAAATGCTTACTCATCTAAAAAGTATATAATAAACATGAGCTATAGTTGTTGAGGTACTCGAGTAACTATACCCTGCATACATCATTTTTTGTTGCTAGTATGCCTTGATATGCCTCGAATTAGGCTAAGAAAAAATTAATATATTTAGCGACCGTATTTATGAATACCAGAGTGCTCCCAGTGTTCGAAATTTACCTCTTTGTCTTTAAAGTATCCAATAATAAATATATCCATTATACAAGTTGGCACGGATAATGCTTTCACCTCTAAATCAACGCTGTTCAGCCTTAGGCCCATGGGACGAACAGCTTCGTGTTTTCACAAACAAATACGAACGAACGCATGCTGAAGTCGGCCGCTTGATGCTAAAGAGAAACAAAAATTTTACTTATTAGGTGTTGTATTTTGACATACTGTACAAATTATGACTCAGAAATGATTCATATTTTGGGTGCTCTCCTGCTTAAGGTCTGCCAAGAAAGAGAACGGCAATAAGTGAGCAATTTATTTTTAATAACACAGGTCTACAAATACCGGGGTCATGTCAGTTGTTGGAAAGCTAAGGGTCATTTCCGAAGTAATTTGCAGCGTAGAATCCGAATCCGATTGGCCTATCACGTCAGGATTTTGAGATAATGCTAATGAAGTCGAAGGCATATATTTCGAGAAGCCATAACTTTGCGAAAAAAATTATTCGTAATTGATCTCTTGATCTCTTAAATTAAAGGGTAAGAGTGGTACTAATTGATGTAACTGGAGAGACAGACCACAAAAATGCTCCCTGTACATAACCTCAAAAGTGGGAAAAAAGCGCTGTTTTTCGGGTACATATTTTACGCTTCGAATTTTACGCAGTTTTATTCCTTCGGAAATGACCCTTAGCTTTCCAACAACTAAACCATGTTGATCTGTGTAATTAATGCGAAGTTATGCAATTATTTAATGCACCGTTATAAACGAATTTTTATTGATATATCAATTCTTTCTCTTTATTGTTTAAAATATTAGTTTGATCCATCTGCTTTTAAAATTTTACCAACAAAAATGCCATAAAAAACGCACCCAACTGATGTTCGCCAACATGCTCCGGATTGCCAGCGACCGAATACTGCGTTTTCCTACGTGCCGCCTTGACCAATAGACTGTTGTAGAGCCACCTAAGTAAGTAAGCAATTTATTTGACCGCATTTGATCGAGGGAAAAATGTTTTTTTCATTCAGAGAATGCATTGCTGCGTAGACACCATGGTCACAAGTGGTCTACGAAATCACCATATTTTTCAGAATTACTCTATTATACCGGCTTCTTAACCGGTAGATATTGCTCGGTGCAAAGATTATATATTTAAAAGCAATAAAAGTATTTTAGAAACGATGGACGAATGTATTAAGTGATGTTGAGAAGTAAAACCAATTGTTTTTCATTCAAAAATTGACTGACTTATGTAAATTACGAATGGACTATTTTGGAAAAAAGTGTTATAGTAGAACACAAAACATGTATCTATGCTTGGTATTGCTTGGTTTTTAAGCACATACTCGTATATCTAAATATATAAAAGAAAGACTGATATAAATAATACAAAATAAACGATCCTAGTAGTGAATTCTTGATTTTTTTTCCCCTGCGGTTGACATAGCGTAGACTGCCACATGCCCCCTTCACACTCACTCAATGTGCAGCAGAATGCGGCACGCTATTAGCGCAATGATTGGTGACAGCAGTTGCAGCTGCAGACATAGACTGGCAATCACTCAACTCAAGCACTGTGGAGCATGCTACACAGAGGGGAGAGCTGCTCCCGAACCGAACCGAACCGAACCGAACCGTACTGAACCGAAAAATGAGGAAACGCCGAATATCGCGCATAGGGAGCAATGTACCAAATAAACATCAGCACAGCTGATCCCAGGCCTGCCATGCGATCCATTGCGATGCGATGCGATGCGATGCAATAATGTTGTGTGACGATCTGATCTGTTGGTAATTTACGTGTTACCTGAAGCTGTGCTGGATTGCAGCGTGATTGATCTATGCTAAGCTGGCCTGACTGCCGCCTTCGTCGCCACCGTCGACGCTGTATCTGAAGCGATTCCTGTCGCTGTTGTTGAAGCTTGTTGTGCCAGCTGCTGAGACAGCATGATGGCATTTCACTTTTCTTTTTTTTTTTTTTTTTGCCTAACAAAAATTTTTGTTTCATTTAAAGTTAATGCTTCGTCACGTTCCTACACCCCTCCCTTTGTCCTCTTTAGCTTTTATTTAGGTATGATTGAAACTAAGTTTCGACATTATGTATCTGTAGATCTATATTTTATTAGATACAACAATAATATATTCGAATGAAAAGTAGTTATTGCTCAGAGGTTTCATAAGAAAAATGCATCACATTGACCAACTGCAAAATTATTGGCGGTTTGGAACGTCTAGTGCAAACGTGTTTCTATGCATGGCTTATCTATAGTTTCACTACATTAAAGGGATCTCCGGATACACAGATTTATATGCCAAATTGTACTTTAATACCTTTTACAGTTTATCAACATCAAAAGTTGGTTCGATATAGACATGTCCATTTATTCATCTGTCGGTTTGACAATCAATATCATGAAAACTGTAAAAGATTGAACTTTCAAATTTGGATTTTAGACTTTCTCGTCTGTCCGTCTGTTGATATACCACGGCTTTCGACGTAAATTATCAAGACAATAAATAGCGCATCGAAAAGATACTTTCACTTTTGGCGATGAAGCCCCATTTTTGTCACTGTAAAACGCTGATATAAGAAGTTTATTGAGAACGTCCTTCACTCAAGAACGAATTTCAAAAAGATGCTGTGCGTGCAATCATCCAAAAATGGCTTGTATCGCTTGGTGCAAAGAAATGTTGAAGAAATACAAGCGCGGTGGTTCAAAACATGTCGATGATTTCGTAATATGTAACGAATTATGGAAAAACTTGTCATGTTGCAATTGTTCCATGCCGTAGGACGGTCAATTCTGAATCCTCTGCGACAATGCTAGCTCACAATAGAGAGTTTTGAGCATACAAAACATTGAATTGATGAACCATCCAACTTACAGCACTAACTTGGCACGCATTGACTTTACTTCAAAAATAAATTGCATTGTCAACGTTTTTCGACGCCTGAAAAAGTTATTGCAGGCTTTAAACAGCTCGTTTTGGAGATACCCACTTCTGAGTGGCAAAAGTGCTTCGGAAATTGATGTAAGCAATAAAGTCATTTTCAATGATAAATTATTATCTTTTCATAATAAGGCGCATAATATAAAACTTTCGTTTTATCTGCATAGGAAAAGGGCACAATAACTGGCTATAAAATAAAGTCGATCAAATGTTACCAAAAATTATGCCAATAAAAAAAGAAGTTCGAGAGGGCAAACCACAACTACTCTGCACGCGACAGGCGATGCATTATCAAAAAAGGAAGCAATCCCCGGCGCACAACTTGCTGCACCAAAAGACTGTCACTAAAGATATTCTGAACACTTTGTCAGTACTGTAATAAAAAAAAAAAGTTTCCACGACTGGAACCGCGTCACAAAGCAGCGCGGATTATGTACAACTAGCCAACTAATTGGAACTTGGTACGAAAATTTCAATACACTTTGTTGTACATTTTTTCTAAATGTATATATTTGTGTATACATCAGTTATAGTATAAAAATATAGAAGTATCTTATAATTTTGATAAGCTGTTCGATCGCTGTTCCAAGTATGTACTTTTTTCATACAGAATGTTTTATTTTTATTCAGAGTAGCAAAACATAGAATTATCTTCAGTCAAGTTGAACTGTTACGTTATCCTTTCGAATTGCGATACAAGTATAATAGTTTCATTTCGGTTATATGTAAATGTTAACGCTACAGAAATCTAGCAGTTCCAGGGCTGCACAAATTCACCGCATGGTGACAAAATTTATCAGTGGTACATGCCGACAGCATGAAAGCTAAATTCCCGACAGTTAACAGCGCAAGAAAAGATGATAACGCATTCAAATTCGTCTAATTTCGCATTCGCCCCCGCCATAAAGACCGTTCGTATAGGCGCCTCTAGTTAAAGAGCAAATGTACGAATGCAAACGAGCAACGAAGCGAAGCCGAAGCCGAAGCCGAAGTCGCATCGACGACCTGATTTCTAACAAAAAAGAACATTTATTGAATGAAAAACTCATGTTGTGTTAGAGAGAAAGTAAAAGGGAAAACAACGATGAGCGCCGATTTTTTAGTACAAAGAGTGCCGACGTCAATGTCAAAATTAACAGTAACGCAACAGCAACTGTTGCTGTTGCTGTTGCTTTTAGAAGAGTACATTGAACAGCTATCTATTTAAAAGAAATACTTTCTGTTATTTTGCAGAAACTAAAATTTCAAATTCAAAATAAAAATTTCTTGAATTATTTGTTTCGCTAGTTTATTCTATATTCTGACCTGGGCTAGCACTAGGGATGGTATAAATAACAAATAGTAAATAGAAGTTGGCAGGTTAGTCTAATTTGTAAACAAATTAATAATAATAACTTTTAGGAATATATTATTATGTTACGCCGACTGACCCCTTGACAGAGGTCATACATAGATCAACATGTTCCTTTATGAGGATGACGATGGAGGTCATTCAGGAGCTTTTAAAATCCTGTAAAAATATTGTATTTGTGTTTGGTGAACGCCAATAGTCTGTTCGGAGTCCTTTTGGCCGCCTCTTCCAGTGATGTCAAGGTGTCAAGGTATTTTAATCTTGATTTTGCGAGTAATTTGGTGTTCCAGAGTTTTCGTGACTTTCGAGAGACCTAGATTTTTTTGTTGCGTTCTTTACACAATATCTTGGATATTGTACAGCTGACTGTGTTCTTCTACCTCTCTTCAGTTTTGGTTCAGACGTCTTCCTCTGTTTGCTATATTTAATCTGTACAGATATTCTTACGTCTGTTTATTCTTCTTGCGGTAGCCCGGTGGCTGGTAATCCAGAAGATGTTCACCTTTTTTGAGGTGCTGAGAGCATCATCTGACTCTCTGCTCGCCAGGACATTTCTGGAAGATGTGAATGGTGCCTGCAGGGCTTCTATCACAGCTTGACTGTCAACGAATGTGTCTATTCATTCTTGTGAGTTGTACATCTGTTGGGCTACTTCTGCTGTTTTTCTTATTGCGAATATTTGCGCCTGAAATATTCTGCAGTAGTCGTGTAGTGTATATGAGAGCGTCAGATCGGGCTCTTCGCAGTATACCGCCACTCCAACTCCAGACTCGATTTTGGATCCGTCTGTAAACATTTGTATTGCGTCTCCCGTCCCAATGAGGTTGGTGTTTGTGTGAAGTTGGGTTTGCACAGAGTCGTTGAACAGAATATAAAACAAAGAAACTCTTGCTGACTACGTCTATTGACCTCTCTGCAATAGTAATACAAAAAAAAAAAGAAGTAATGCAACAGAAAATAGAAAGAAACCTTGCAAAGCCCATATTTGACTAAAAGCGTGAGAAAGGAAGGTTCGTCAATGATATAACAAACAGAGAATATGAATTATTAAGAACTTACCATTACACATACATTATAGTTCTAAAACATGTTGTAAAACCCGGAAGTAACCCCAAATATTCTTCATATAGCTCCACTAACTTCAAAGGATGCCTTTCTGTAATTGCGTATACTCCCAAAACGTGGTATAAGTATGCCATACCGCCCTTTTTCGTACTCACTTCGATTGCTGTACTGAACACATCAAAACTCAAACGGTCAAGAAATATATAAATCGAAACAATTATGAATGCCAGGTGACTGTATTGAAAAATATTAAAATAATTTTTCTATCGACCTTTGGCAGTCCTTAAGTCAATGTCCAAAATTGCAAATTCCTCTGTCAACGCCTTCTCGTCAAACACACTTAGGCAAATCTGGTGACGTTAATTATTGTCTTGAAGGCTATAAGAGGAGTGCTCAAAAAAAAAAAAAAAAAAAGGCGACTATATTTTTCTCGAAATAATATTTATTCATTCATCAATATCTATTTTTTGACCTTAAAAGTAATGCCCCTTAGATAGAATACACTTGTGCCAGCGCTATTTCCAATCCTCAAAGCACTTTTTTGTATGGTCTTGAGCTCTGGCAACGATTCCGTCTTTGTCTCCTCAATCGTCGTCCCTTCATGAGTCTTTTCAGTTTTGGAAACAGGAAAAAGTTCAGTTAAAACGGTGGCTAAGGCATGATTACGGTATTGTGTTTGGCCAAAAAAATCACGAACATGCAACGATGTGCGAGCAGGTGAATTATCCTGATGCAAAAGCCATGAATTGTTTTGCCACAAATCTTGATTCGTATTCTTCGTATTACTTCACGCAAATGGCGGTTAACTTCAAGGTTATATTCCCTATTGACCATATGACCTTCTGGCCATTCAGTGAGCAAAATCTTCACTTTTGATCGAACTTGCCGTGATTTTTTCGACCTTAGCTGGCCGCTTCCGATTTGGACGATTGGGTTTTGTTTTCGACGTCATAACCATATACCCATGTTTCGTCGCCACTAATGATCCTTTTGAGCAAAAATGGATCATCGTTGACGTCACTCAACAACTCTTGATCGATGCTCATGTGGAGGTTCTTTTGTCCAAAACATCCGAAACAATTGCATGACATGAGCCAACCAATATGCCGAAATCCTCAGCAACTCTCTAATAGTGATTCGACGATTCTCCATAACAATTTTCTTCACTGCTTCAACATATTCATCAGTTCAGAAACATATGGTCGGTCTTCTATGAAGAACCTGTACCACTTATGTATAAACACTTTTTTTATTGCTCAAAGTAGACTCTCCAAATTCCAACATTTGAAGTGCATATAGTTTATTTAAACCAGTTTTTCGATAGCAAAAAATAGCCAAGCGCACCAAAACACGTCCAACATTTATATCTATGATCCATGAAAACATGTCAAAAACACAAAAGTACACGCTGAATTTGTATGGGCGCTGTACCAAAAAGTGGGAGTGGCATATCAATATGAAACTGCACAAACTTGGAGCCAAAAGAAGCTTAAATACCAGCTTTCCGGCTAAGAAATTAGTGGTGTTAGTTGCTTCTAAAACCAATTAACAAATTAACCAATTCCAAGCATTTTATGCGACAACGGAATCTAGTACAGTGGGAGAGTGTATTATTGTATAATAGAACATTAAAGCTATTAATAAACACGATATAAAAAAAAAAAAAAAACAAATGTTAACAGATGATAATTTAAATTTTGACGCCACTTAAAAATCAGCACCCGCTTAGCACCACTCTACTGTTATTATATAAATAAACTGTAAACGTTATTGAAGTCCTGGTGCATGTAAAATCCTTTACAGCATTTAAATGTTAGCGACACATCTAACTGTAAAACACAACACATTCAACATTCCGATGCAGTGGTATGGTATAGCTGTACAACTGTAAATATACAAAATTAACAGTGACTGCGACGTCGAATGCGAATACGAATACGAATACAATACGAATGCGCTGCTGCTGCTGCTGCTGTTGCTGTTGCTGTTGCCGAATCGAATTGTAGCGGCATTGAAACGAACAAGAAACGAATGCTACTGCGACGCTTCCAAGTTTTAGTACGTGTTCGTCCGTGTCAGTAAACAGTTCGCCGTCGTAGCGTAGTAGCGCTGAAACTGAGGGCGCGCGTGACGAATCGAATCGAAACGAATTTCAAATAGCAAAAGAAGAAGCAGAAAGACAAAAAAAAAATACATATCTCGCTCGGGCTTTCGTTTTGAACACACTGTCCTGTCTCGCACTCTGGCACAGCTAACAAAAATTAAATATTTTAATATAATAATTTAAACAAAAAAAAAAAAAATACTCAAAATAAATAACAGTTAGAAAATTGTTGTGTTTGAACAAAACGCAAAGCAAAACCAAAACAAAAACAAAAAAGTGCAAATAAAAAAAGTAACAAACAAAAAAATATCAAAACACAAACAGGCAGGCCAGGCACTGAAACGGACATGTGCTGCTGCATACGTAAAACGTGCGTAAAATTGTTGTTGTAGTGCATGAATGAAAGTAGAAAGAGAAGAGAGAAGAGGAAAACTGCAATTTGAAAAATTAAGTGTTTAAATAATTAGTTTGCTTCTTGGTTTTTTTTTTTTTTTTTTTTTTTTTTGAAAATAATATATTAAATAATTAATAACAGCGCCTAAAAGCAGTGTGTAAAAAAAAATGTTTATTTTTGTTTTTTTTTTTTAGTATATTTGGCGCACGTCAATTTAAACGAAAAAAAGAAGTCAATTAGCAAAAATTAAAATAAATAAAATAAAAAGTAAAGCAAAGCAAATCATCAACAGCATTTGTAGCTCAGTTAGTTGGCCATAGCCTTAGTTGACTAATTCGTCAAAAAAAAAAAACAAAAAACAAAAAACAAAAAAGAAAGGGCAAAAAGCAGGACATGCAACGCACGCGATACGCGATTTTGGCTGAATCTGTAGCAGTAGCGCGGCACTGTGGTGAATAACAGCGCAAGAAAGAGATAGCGCGCGTATAAGTGCCGACCGCCCGCCGCCACCCACATATAAACGTAAAGACGCCAACGCATGCAACGCTTTGCTGCATGCCACAACACAACACAACACAAAACTTTGTATTGTAGCGTAAATTGCAACAACAAAGAAAACAAAAACAAAACTTAATGCTTAATGCTTAATGCTTAAGAATTATAAGCAACAAAGACAGCTGAAGCAGTAGCAACAATTGAAGCCGCAAGCCAGCAACATATCAAACAGCAACAGCAACAGCAACAGCAACAGCAAATATAACAACAACAAGAAAAGTAGCAGCAGCGACAAGTTTTTCTATTTGATTTGCTGCGCGTTGCAGCTTCCTTTGAAACCGGTCCAAAAACGTTATAAAACATAAAAAATAAGATACAAAAGTGCAGCATCAAAAAGTCTTTAGCATCCAAAGCAGTTGTGGCAGTTCGCAGATAGTTGCACCTGTGCAACACAGAACGAGTTCCAATTGAAAATTGCGTGTATTTTTTTTTTGTTTTTTTGTTTTTTTTCTCGTATTGTATCTTTTTTTGTATCTTTTTTGCTGCATTGCATGAATGAAAAAGGTGCAGAAACTTGTTTTGGAGCAAAACCATTCTGCCGCACACGTTTAAATATTTGTAACAACAACAAAAACAACAACAACATGTAAACTTGTTTTCCCAACATAAGCAAAAAAGTCTTAAGTGCTTTTTTATTTTGGTTTTTTTTTTTTTTTTTGTTTTAAATTGTTAATTACCAAGACTAAAACTAAAAACTAGTAAATGAACGAAATCAATCAATATACTTAATGATTAACCGCCACAAAATCAAAAAGATACATATCGATTTACACATATCCTACTAAAAAAAAAAAACAAAACAAAAAACGAATAAAAACTTTTACATTTGAAATACAAAATACTTCAAAAAGCGGAAATGAATTGTGTGCAAAACTACAAAATCTTTATTAAATAAAAAATTGAAAATTCTTTTTATACTAAATGCGAAACGAGTAAAGCAAAGAAAAAGCATTAAATACAGCGCTAAGAGTACTTCACATAGTATATATAATAAAATATATACAATAACTTTTTTTTTTGTTCGTGTGTGTGCAATTGTTATCCTTAATTTAATAACAACAACATTGTATAATAAAAAATATATACATACATATATAATAAATATAAATAACAAACCGCACATTTTGTTCACCGGTTTTTATATTTCTTCGTTTATTTTTTCTTTTTATTATTATTGTTGGGATTTTCAAACTCGTATTTCTGGTGAGTACTACAATGCAATTTAATATATAAATACTTTTTTTTTTTTATTTTATTTTTAAACACACATATTTCTGTGCATACATGCTGTTAAAAAATTTATGCACATTATATAAAATACAAATTCAGATACTTTCATCGGAGTTGCGAGCTTTTTTTTTGTTTTTCATTGCTATCTACCATTATAGATATTAAACCAATAACATATGCTATCGACACGCTAGTTTGTACCCCATATAAGCACATATAAGGAATATATATAATATAATATAATATAAGGAACCAGTTAAAGACTGGTGAAACAACAGTACACCTCTAACCAACACTAGTGCCACTCTCAACTGACGAATTGAAAACGGCGTTGTCATTGCAAGCGATCAATTGGCATGCTCTGCATTACGTACCATAGACTAACGACTGCACTAGTACTGACGGACTGCTTACTTCACCAGTGCAAAGAGTGCTAAAAATAACAAATCTTAAAGAAAATTTTCTTTGTTTTATTTTTTTATTAGTTTCTTCTCTTTTTTTTTATTTTGTTTTTTATTTTTGGTTTTTTATATTTGCAGTTACATATTTTTATAAAATGTGATTTGTGAATTGAATTTTTTAATAATTATAAAAATTTGCTTTGTTGCAAAAAACTGGTTTTCGTAGCACAACCAACGGTCACGCACTGTCTGAGTGCGCCAAGTCTAGGCTTCTCAGCTAACAGGCATCCAACACAACCGCTGGTCGAATCACACGCAACTTCTTTTTTTTTTTTTTTCTCATTGACTGTTGCCTCAAAGACAAAAAAAAATGTTTTTCATTTTGTTTTATTTTATTTTAACTGATTACTTGCTGCATTACCGAGAGCTAGTGCATTCAACAGTAATGCAAAGCGGAACTAGTGAATTTACTAGCAAACTAGTGAAATCGCAAGTTGCGTACTACCGTTTATCTATAAATAAACAAAGAATAGTTAGTGCTGAGTTTTAAATTGAAATGTGCTGAGTTTTAAATTGAAACGGAACAATACTCCAACGTATACTCATTTGGATTATTGTTCTGCTTAAGTTTATTGGTTTATGAACATTGTTATCTAAATATTTCATAAAATTCTAAAAGAACAATAGTTCTTTTAGAATTTTATGAAATATTTATGGGCTTTAATGACCGATTATCTTTTTCAAATATTTCATAAATACCTGTACAATACGTTTTTACTACTAATTTAAGAATCTTCATTAACAATTACTGTGCATATGCATTGTTCATCCCATTGTCCCAAATAATTTATTGCACGTGCCCCATCTCTACTATGTGTAGCTGGTGTTGCTGCCAACATAGTGCACAATGCATCGATGTATGCTATAAAATGTTTAAATTTTACTGCAGCTTTATCATTAAACTAATTATATATCTGCTCAATTAGTAACTGAAAATATGAGCTATGCAAACCACTAGGAAAATTACAGTGGTTCAGTTCGGCAGTTCGTCTTACTTTCGAACCACTTGTTTCAAGGCCACTGAGTGCAGGAAGGGGTACCTGCATTATAGCTTCACTTTCTTAAGTTTCCAAAATCGTGCATATTTATTATTCATAAGAGGGCTGCTATTTATATTTTGTTAACTGGCAACACTAATGTCAAAAGCTAAAATCTGGCAACACCATAATAGAGTTTGACATTTTTTGGCATAAACGTACTCACAAAGTTTTGATGTACTACAATTGCTATTTGTTTTGTTTACAGTGAGTTAAGAAAAGCAATTTGGCCAAAAAATGGAAATTTCAAGAGAAGGTTTTCGTTGGTTTATTTTTCACAACTTTCGACGTGGATTAACTCAACAAGAATGTTTGTCAATGAACTCAGTTCTTTGTATGGTGATAAAGCACCATCAAAAACCACAGTATATCGTTGGTATAGTGAATTCAACCGTGGTCGTAGTTCGGTCGCCGACGAATTCCGTGAAGTTCGTCCAAAATCGGTTGTTGTGCCCAAAAACATCGATGCAGTGCGTGAGCTGATAATGCAAGATCGTCATGTGACATATCGTGAGATAGCGGCATCCTTGCACATTAGTTCCACTTCAATACATTCGATTTTGCATGAACACTTAGCTGTAAAAAAAATTTGCTCTCGTTGGATACCCCATAATTTATCAATCGCTCAAAAAAAGACTCGCGTCGATTGGTGTAAGGAAATGATTAAAAAGTTCGACCGTGGTGCTTCAAAAGACGTGTATAAAATCGTAACAGATGACGAATCATGGATATATGCGTATGAGCCGGAAACAAAACAGCAATCGACCGTGTGGGTGTGTATTCCAAGACAAGCCAAATCCAACAAAAGTTGTTCGTGGAAGAAGCACAGCGAAGCAAATGATCGCCTGTTTCTTCGGCCGAATGGGTTATGTGGCTACTGTTCCGCTTGAGCAACGTAGGACGGTCAATTCTGAGTGGTACACGACCGTTTGTTGCCGGAAAGCTTCGGAGAAATTCGTAAAACAAACCGTCAAAGACGAATCATTCTCCATCATGACAATACGAGCTCTCACACATCTCGTCAAACAAGTGCATTTTTGAGCAGTCAAAACATCGAATTAATGACTCATCCTCCAGTACAGTCCTGATTTGGCACCCAATGACTTCTTCTACTTCTTCCTCCCGAGTATCAAAGGTAAACTGCGTGGTCAACGATTTACGAGCGCCGAAGAAGCAGTTTAAGCGTTCAAAAACCATGTTTTGGAGGTGTCTCAAGAGGAATGGAAAAACTGCTATGACAAATGGTTTGAACAAATGCAAAAGTGTTGTTATGTTGTCATGAAGGAGAATATTTTGAAAAACAATAAAGCTATTTTCATTTAAAAATGTTTGTTATTAAATAGTACACCTCGTAATTTTGGCTTTCTTTTGCAAACCAAATGTGAATTCGCAAAAACTTCATCGGATTTGTGGAATTGAAGTAAATGAATTTTACGCATAAACTATAGGTGCTAATGTAGACTTATTAATAATTCTGACACGAGAATGTACATTGATTCTGAGAAATCTGTAGAAGAGTCGTTCATTCGCAGGCAAAGTGTGCCAACGGTTCGCTCACTGTTTTAAATACGTTGTTATGAAAAATAAGCAAAGAGCAATTAAAGCGATTGAAACGAAACAAATTGAAGGTTTTTAAGGCTTTTTAAGGTTATGTCGAAAAAACGAAAACACAAATACTCACATTAAATTGATATGAAAATTAGTTACAGGTAAAATCGCTTAGGTTAATCAAGTTCCGCATTCCAAAGAATGAAGCAAAAGTTTTACTCTATTTGTCATGTTAAAATCTTGAAACTCCATTTTGAATCACTTCTACTGTTCGGTTTACTATCATACATATACTATATATATATATATATATATATATATATATATATATATATATATATATATATATATATATATATATATATATATATATATATATATATATATATATATATATATATATATATATATATATATATATATATATATATATATATATATATATATATATATATATATATATATATATATATATATATATATATATATATATATATATATATATATATATATATATATATATATATATATATATATATATATATATATATATATATATATATATATATATATGTATATATCATAGTCATACTGATGTATATGATGCATATAGCTATCATCGTATATATATATATAGTATATAGTCTATATATGCTATATCTATATATATCATGCATCATCTGTATATCATATGTATATATAAGATACTATCAGAGCTATGCAGACGTCTAGACACTCTAGACTATACACACATAGCTACGATACCTCCACCTGATACACTCATCCGCTATAGCTACCATCTGCACTACACATGAGCACTCGTATCTGATAGCACTGTAGTATATCTACATTTGATCAGAGAGTCTCTATAGCTCAATCAGCTAGCAGAGCCTGACTCTGCGAGATATTTGAGATGATTTGAGTCAGAGATATGTAGCAATATATATGTAGAGTCTATGATGATGTATATAGATATGAGATATATGATGATGATAGTAGAGTATATATGATGATGATGATGATATGATGAGAATATATATATATATGTATGCATATATATATATATATATATATATATATATATATATATATATACATACACATACAATAGATACAAATCGGAACAATCGTACCGAATAAAGCCTCCATAAAAATATATGATTCGAATACAGACTTGCTACAGTAAATTTCGAAGTCGAAGACACTAGGCACTACAAAGTGTTCTTTCTTTTATCAAGCAGGAAACATTTTACTAGAGATATAGTATTGAGTTGTTGGAACTAATTTGAAAGGATTTTTTTTTTTAAACTTTTGAGTGTTTAATTAAAAAAAAAAATGCTACAATGTGTATATTATTCAACTGAAGTACTGTCCATCGTTAGCTACAACATTTTCCCATCTTTTTGCCAGCATAAGGATTCCGCGTCGGAAGAACGCTTCGTCTTTTGAGGCAATCCACGAATCGACCCAGTTTTTGGTATGCTCGTACGAAATAAAGCGCTGCTCAGTCAGGGCGTGGTTCATCGATCTGAACAAGTGGTAGTCAGAAGGGGCTATGTCTGGGCGATATGCAACATGTGGCCGAGCGTTGTCATGTTGAAAAACCATCTTGTCGTGTCTTTTGGCATATTCCGGCCGTTTTTGCTTCAATGCTCGGCATCAATGGTTGTTGGTAAAATTCGCCAGTGATGGTTTTGGTTAGGTTGCAGCAGTTCATAGTAAACAACATCCTTCTGATTCCACCAAATACAGAGCATGAGCTTGGCAATATGAATATTCGGCTTGGCCGTCGATGTTGATGCATGGCCGGGTGGTCCACATGATTTTTTTCACTTTGGGTTGTCCACTTTTCACTGCCAGTAACAATACGATGCAAAAAAAAACTCTTCCGATTATGGCGTTGAAGCAGCTGTTCGCAAGTGAAAAATTTCCTTTCGACGTCTCTTGGCTTCACTTCGTTCGGCACCCAATTTTCTTGATTTTTGAATCATGGCGTTTGCCAATTGTTGACAAGTCAACTCCCAACGATTCTGACAATTCTTGAAGGGTTTGCCACGGATCTTCGTCGAGTAACGCTTCCAATTCTTCAACTTCAAACGTTTTGGGCTGGCCCGCACGTTCTTTGTCGTCCGTGCTCCAGCACTCACAAGTTGAAATCGATGGAGCATAGTCCCCGTAAGGCCCACAGAGAGCTCACATTTGTAGGCATACTTCAGATAGGTTAGAAGGGGAATTCTGTGAGTAGCATATGTTCTTGTTACTTCATATACTCATTTTATAGTATGCCTTGACTTGCCTTCAATATAGTTTAAAGATAGCATATCAACTCCTACTATGAAAAAATTAGCATTGACAGCAAAATTGGCAGCATGGGTATTCGAATTTAACTATTTGAGGGATATAGTTGATGTTCGGTATATGTATATGTAAAGGGCGTCGGAAAAATAAGATGCTAAATTAAAGGGAGTGTAACAGCGCTCGGTGGCTACGCTAGAACTGTTACATATGTAAATAGTACTGTGAAAAAAGAAGAAGATCAAAATATAAGAGAATAAACCATAAACCAAAGCACGCCGTACGGGTACGTTAGTATTATATATACATATATGTATATACGATTAATCTGTATCAAATTCGTGGTTCAAAGTATAAAATTTCCCAACAATATTACTATTAAATTAACATTTTTAGAGCAATAACAATAAAAGTATTTCATATTGCAACCCACAGAGCGTCAATGCTCCGAGGAGAAGCAATTTTATACTCTAGTTGCTTGCAATAAAAATGAAACTTCAAACAGAAACATTGTGGCAAACTCTGAAAGCTATAAAAATGCAAAAATATTTTACAAAATCACACTTAAAAACAATTTAAAATTGGTGTTACTTTTTTAACAGCATGTGCATATACGTGTATGTACATATGTATGTACTCCTGTATGGCCTGTCTAACATACAAGTACAATATATGTATATAAAACGAATTTATATGCCTGACTGTTTGTCTGTCTGTCTGTCCGCCCGCCCGCCTGTCCACATGTCTGTTCTGACATTCATACCCTATATAGATTAGCTTGAAAGCGCTCGAGCAATAAAACACGCTCGTTCCTTTGCTCGCAGGAGTACACAGCTCCTGTGGGGATATGATGCCTGCGCAGCATATATAAATACGCGAATAAGAAAGAATGGATCGGGCAGAAAACAACAACAACAACAACAACAACAACAACAAAATCGCTACAGTCAAAGCAAAAAAAAAAAGAAAAAACGAGGAAAGGTAGCAAAAAATAAAATGCCTGAAAGGAAAACGATAACTCAAGCGCTCGAGTCCTTTAGCTGTTTTAGTCGACATACCAACTCAATGCAAGTGTGCTGTTGCTCTTTATACGCTGCCTTAAAAATTTTATTTATATACAATTATATATACTGTGTATAATACATATGTATATAAAAAAAATCAGCGTTCTAATTAGAATTCCAGCACGCGAAGACAGTACAAAAAATTTCGCTTAAGCCAAACGGAGTGGAGCAAAACCTAACCAAAATGTGCAGAAGTGAAATGAATTACGTATACGTAAAAATATCTAACAGCCAACAAAACCGCCAATCAAACGCATCAAAGCCACAACAAAGAAAAACGACGATGGCGGCAGTAGCAGCAGCAGCACCAGCACCAGCAGCGGCACTGCATTCTCAACAGCAAACATTTGCTGTAAAAGTTTCCAAAAAAAAAAAAAATTCCCCCCTAAAAAAGAATCAGTAACAAAACAAATCAAAGACAGAGACAAAGACAAAAGGGCAAAAACCTCAAACAGCACAAAGCGCGCTTTGAGTGTCGCTCAAACACACAAACACAAACCGATAGACAGACAGGCAGACCGACAAACGTGTTTCAAACAACAACAACAACAAGAACCACAACAAACAGATATATATGATACATGGTATCTTATAGATACATTGATACTGTAGATAAATTGATACACTACTACAGTAACGCGATCAGAGTGCGTTGAAATATTTCCTTTGCATTGAGTGCAACATGCTTTGATAAATGTGCGAAGTTTCATTTCACTGCAACACTGCTTACAAGAAAAATAAGTACGAAATGTAACAAGAAACAATGAATAAGTAAGAAATATGCATATACAAAGATACAATAAGTATCTGCTGTCGCACAAAGTGTTAAAGTTTCTTAAGTAGAAATTCAAATCAACTCATTTCTATGATATCCTATAAGTATTAAAACTGTTTGTCATGAACTACGTACTCAACTATATTATATTTTATATGCACAATGTCGAGATACATTTAAAGATGACAAAAAAAACAAACAAGTTGATAAACTGTTTTAATATCTGTGCGCAGAATTGCGCTATAGAAAAGCTATCATTGATATAAGCAGTTACTAACACAAATTTGCTAGGCTGACTTGAAAATCAAATAAATATTTCTCGCAGTTTTTAATTAACCAGGGTTGAGGCATTCCGCTGACCGGAACGGTATACTTTACGAAAATGTTTTCGCTTTGAATTCGTTTAAATTTGAACGAAGCATTAGGCGTATTCAGCGAAACTCCGCGCCAACCAGCAACTGTTAGATGCTTTATATTATGCTGAATATAAACTGCTGCATTTTTTCAAAAATGTGAAAACTCTAAACAGCAGCATAGCTCTGTGGCAACCATGAACAGCAGATAATTCCGTTTTAAGTTGAAAAAGCTGGCAAGTAACAATGTTTTTTTTTTTTTTTAATTTTCCTGCAAATTTGCGTACGGATTAGCAATTAGAAAATGTATCATGTATTTTTCTTACTTTTTCGCTTGAAGCAATTTTCTGAATGCTACATGTAGCAAACAGGACATTCAGCAGAACTCTGGCAGTTAACAGTTTCTAGATGCTAAAATGTAGCGGATATCTTCTGAATACTTTCATTGTTTAAAACTGATGGATGCATTTGCGCTCTTGCAAAATTTTTTTACTAATTTAAGCTCACGTTGAAAAGAGAACAAAATTTTATTCCACAAATTTCAAGCAGCATTTATTTTGTGTGTTTTCATTATAGCTGATCTTTGCCTGAACTTTGAAGTGTTTTGTCATTTAACTATATATATAAGTACATATATAAGGGAGAAGGCCATATCAATGTTTCAAATGTCAGAAAAGCGTGATTTTTATTAATAATATTCCCAAAGAATCCAACCGGTTTTTTTAGTTTGTTTGGTGCTTCAGAATTTTCAAGAAATCTTTTTTTTATAAAATTTCGCATGTGCATGAAGAAATTCCATACTATTTGCAATATAAAATGTGTTTATAAAATATGTCTAGAAATTATTTCTGAAAATATTCCATGAAAATTGCAAAATAACAAATTGTCCTCGCTTTTTTCCTTGCTGTACACTATTTTTCATACTTAAAACTAATGAAAAGCAAATAAAAAGTACGAAAAGGAAGCAAACAAAACTGCTAATTAGGTTCCGTGACTGAATTCGAAATGTCACTAACCAGTTGCCTGTTTTACATTGAGTTTGGTTTGGCAAAATGTCAAAATAACGACTAAAAAGTCATATTTACATAAATAATGTCATTATTTGAAATTTTTGTTAATTTTCAAATGGATTTCTTCAAATTTATTTCTTATATATTTATGTTTTTTTTATATTTTTTTTATTAAAAATATGTTACCTAATAAGTCGGTGGGTATCACATCGCCACCATCGTCACCTCAGCAGAGCACAGCGAGTTTAAAATGTAAGGCCTTGTCTTGACTTGATATGCAGCAAAAGAAGATGTTTATTTCGAAGAACTGGTCTACTGACCAACTTCCAGAAGAGTCTGATGTATCTTTTGCTTTTGAATCAGCTAATATAAAATTCAAGAAAAGAACTCATCGCTAGCAGAACTCTAGAGTAGAATCGTCGCAGAAGTCACATAAGCAAGTAACAACTACTGAAGTACATGCAAGCACCTCAAGAAAAATCGCTTACCAATCTTTGCTGATTTCCTAGCTGACACAGAATCTACACTCGAAGATTCCTTGGAGAATGTTCCAAAGCCACTATATAAGGCTGGACGAGTTCTGTTTGGTGCGAGTTATGTTTAAAGCGGTGAACCATTACAGTAAGCTAGTAAATCAAAGGTGCCCCAGAAATCGCTTTCGCTTGAATATCGCTTCAATTGCAATTCATCATGTCACAGACCGCATTTTGTAGCGAATTGCAAAACGCTCGCAATTGAGCTGGTAATTTAACTAAACTCGCCACTAAAATACATTTTATAAATAAAAAAGGCCTATTGTTGCAGTTAGGGTGTACAATTTGATGTGATTAATCTATATTAAAATAATTAAGCATTTCATATGTACTAATTAATAAATTAGCATTTTACTAAACCATCGCATGTAAATCGTTAGTTGGATTTGCCATTCACTGCCGATATGCAAACCTGCTGCATTTTACTATTGCCATTTTTTTTAAAGAAAGAATTCCGAACTTAGTTTTTAAGTACAATAGCTGCTATTTGTGTTAAAACAAAGCTAAAAATAATAAATTTTAATCGCATTTATTGTAACAATTGGTGACAGTTTTAGTTGTTTGCCGATTGCAATTCACCGCGATTCGTTTGTTTAGATTTTGTTTTGCCCTGCACGTAGCACTGTAAAAATGGCGCACAGCTGCTAGAGCTGTCGGGTTAACTTTTTAGTTTAGCGGTCATTAAATTCAAATTGTTTTTCTTGAAAACTAAAATAAAAAGTCACAAAAATTCAATTATGGTGAAAAGGTTTATGTGAATTGGCAAAACACTCGAATAACTTTGAGAAGCTTAAGATTGCGTTCCACACCTACCAGTTGAAACAAGAGCGGCCTTTACAAGGTATTGATTGAAAACTTGCATCACTCTACCAATCTTAAGCACATAAAGGCTCAATTGTCTGCATAAGGGTACACGGTGAAGTACGTGATCAATGTCAAGAATCGATACACGAAATTACACATGCTAATATTCTCTGTTGAACTCGAAACGGAAACTAACAACAATACCATCTTTCAGCTTAAACGCATGTGTAGCTCGGTAATAACATTAAATCCACCTAGAAGATGAAATAATCAGCTCCAATATCACCGTTGTCAGTAGTTTGAGCATACTACACATTATGCTGATAATAAGAGACTATATTTGCCTTCATAATGCCGTTAACTCTGATAGCTCAGGTCGGATGGAACTTAAATGTTTTAACGAAGAGAATACTATGAGATGCGTCGGAATAGATGTTTGTTCCATTCGCTGCTCAATTTAGCCAACTGCTTTCCAAAGCGCTGGCCAGTCTATGGAAACATGTCGCACGATCATTATATGGAACGCTAATGACCTACTACGTTCTCTATGGCATCGTATTGAGCTTTTTTTCAAAACGAAAAATATTATCGTGGTATTTGTGTCCAAACCCCACTTGAATGCACTTTCATACTTCAGAGTACTCAAAATGCTGGGGTACAATCTGCTTACTTCCAACCAGCCGAATGAGAGAACTCGAGGAGGTGTTTCTATTTTGATCAAATCCAGCCTATGGTTTGTCGAACAAGCACCAGAAGTACTTTTTTTGAATGCAGGCTGTTATGGTGCAGGCATTTAGTTAGCTTGGTGAACTAGCGCTTGCAGCTATCTACGTTACACCAAGAAACAGGATTTCTTTAGCTTTTATATTGTTCCATGTCCAAACGCTGATTACAGACGATCATTGTAAATGAGGATGGTAAACTATAATAAATAGTTATACCCAAAATTTTTGGTGTGTAGGAGAATTCAATATAGATTCAAATTCGAAGTTAAGCACTTCAAATATTTATAAATTTCATTAAAAATGAAAAAGTTTTTAACATTTACAAAAGTTATATACAGAAGTATTTTAGAATAACTAATTACTTATATATCAACTAATAAAATTACTCGTATGACAATTGTCCCAATAGAAGCAGCAGCGGTAAGCGGAAAAAATAAGCAATAGTGTAATTGTGATTGTGAGTGTATGTGTGTGTGTGTGTGTGTGTGTGTGTGTGTGTGTGTGTGTGTGTGTGTGCGCGTGTGTGTGTGTGTGTGTGTGGAGGATGTTCTCATACCATTGCCACACTATGCCGCAGGGTGCTGCAGCGCGAAAAGTAGCAGCAAAATAAGAAGAAAAACTGACAGCAACAGTTACCGCAAAGCCCCACACCTATACGTGTATATAGCTAGTCGTTCTAGATACATACACACACACACACACACACACACACACACACACACACATTCATATACATAAATTTTACAACGAAATGTTCATGGTTGCACAAGTTTATAAACGAGTCGAACGAAAACGAAGCGGAAAAAAAACCAAACTTTTCTAATCAAATTAACAGCAAATCTGTAACGGCAAAAGTCGTAACTAGGATACGCTACTACCTGCCACGCCTACCGCCTACCGCCTACACGCTATAACACGCCCATACTGAACGTCAATACACTCCACATGCCACTAAGTAGCTGCCGCACTCGGCTACAATAAGTGAAAATTATCAAAGTCAATTACTTCAAGTTGTAGATACTTTTTTCTCTTCTATTTTTTTTTTTTAGTACGCGCTTCTTCAATTTACACCTGTTTGTGTGTGTGTGTGTGTGTGTGTGTGTGTGTGTGTGTGTGTGTGTGTGTGTGTGTGTGTGTGTGTGTGTGTATGTAAATTAAACTGGTGTATTGCAGCTACAACGCCGACAATTATGCTACAGTCAAAATATATATCTCGATATAAAGCGCACAAATGGCGAAAGTTTTGGGTAGAAAAAAAAATAAATAAATAAATAAAATAAAATAAAAATAACAAGAAAATTTTCTTGCAAAGTGAGTTTTCAGCTACTTTTCATTTCTGATTTCATATTCATATTTTTTGCCGTTAATATTTTCTGATTTCTTTGCAACACCATTTTCCATATCTTTATTTTTTTTCTTTCTTCTTCTTCTTCTTCTTCTTCTTCTTCTGACTCAATCTGTCGTTATAATTTCGCTACCTGCGACTTTGTCCACTGCAAAATCAAAATCACAACAATACGATTACAAATTATCAACGCAACTACATAAATGTTTCAACTCAATCGAAAATGTTAGAGTGTATTAAAATTAACTATATATGGTATATTACGTGATTTAAATCCATTGTCTTAAATACAATAATTACACAATCGTTTGGAGTATTGTTTTAGAAAATTTTTCGATTTTGTGCCATATCAATCGGTCGAATATTTTCAACAGTTATCGTTGTACGCTTGTAAAGTTAATCGATGTGAATATTTTCATGCATATTGCAGAAAACTTTCTTGGTTGAGAGAAACACCTTGTTATTATTCAGCAGAAATCCACCATTGCGTCTGTTTCTTAGTGCAATGAAACCATAATTTCGTACACGGTTATGAAATATTGCAGAAAATCATTTTTGTGCCCAATTATATGTCGCAAAGTATTTACGTGAAATGCTCAAACAATTGCGTTTATTATCTTAAATATACTAAATTATATATTACATATTTTCAAATATGCACGCAAAATATTTCTAACTCGTTTCGCTGTGTACTAGTGATGTGAAAAACTGCTATATTTTGATAACAGTAATAACTGTTACTGCTATATTTTAATAACTGCTATTTTAAACTGCTACTGCGATTTAAATGTAACAGTTCACGTTGCTCTTTCATGTTAAATAGTAATTTTATGTTAATGCGAACAGTGTCAAGCTTCGGCCTACAGCATTCGCTACTTGTTCATGCTAAATGTCATTGCTTGCTGTTAATGCAAATTTTTCAAGTTAAATAACATTTCTTGCTGTTAATGCGTACAAAATGTTAACAGTTCTCAGAAATAACTGCTGTTTGCGAAATATGATAGTAGTACATAATTCCAAATTGCTATACTTTCGTTTAACAGTGAAAAATAGCAGTGGCGTGAAATATCGTTAACCACGACTGAGAACCTAGTGCAAAATGCACAAGCTTTTATTTGTAGTCATATATGTATAAATATATTTAATCGCTCTATTGTGAATGCTTTTTATTTTGCATAGAAAATAAATGATTCAATTCTGAATAATTGATTGCGCTCCATAATCAACTGAATCGAATCAAAAACGAGTTTAATACTTACGTTTATGTTTCTTTTAATTAGTAAATCAGTCAGGACAATTTTTAGTATATATATTAAGCTAAGCTCATTCACTTCCATTTGTTTTTTTTTTTTCTTGTTTTTTGATATTCTAATGCTCTGCCACACTTTCCGCACACTTTCCTTTGAGATTTTGTGCGCAGCTAACCTTGAAAAATATGCACAAAGTTTTTGGACGCAGGATAAACGAGCAGCATCAGCAGCAGCAGCAGCAGCAGCAGCAGCAGCAGCGCATAACAATAAACATAAAAAAGGACTAAGCAGAGTTAAGCATAAAAATATTTATAATACACAAGTTGCAGCATAAAACTGAATTTCCGGAAATTGGCCAAAAACGCTTCAGCCAAGAGCAAAATAAAAGAACAAAGTTGAAATGAAGAGAAAAGACGACGAAATAGTAAAAAGGAAAAAGTTGTCGTCTTTAGCAAGCAACAAAATCAGAGTTGCCAGGAAAAACGTTTTTCGCCTGGTGAAAACTTTTCCACAATGAACATAAAAATGGAATGAAATGGACAAGAAGTAAAAGGTATGGAAAACGTGGAAAAGCAGCAAAAGCAGAAGTTACTGGCAAACAAATAGACAGTGAAAGAAAGAGAGAGAGAGGGAGGGAGGGAGGGAGGAGAGAGAGAGAGAGAGAGAGAGAGAGAGAGAGAGTGAATGTGAGCGACCAATGACCACATAGAAGGATATACGTAACGTTAGTTAAAGCACTAAGACTCGGAAGTCTTCAGTCTGAAAGTCTCGAACTCAACTTAGAACAAACGGAAGTTCAAATACAAATGCAATGCCAACAAACTAACTTAAGCAACAGCAGTTTTCGATACGATTCTGGCTCGTGCCGCTTGAAGGCAAAAGGAATCGATTTGATACCACTGCAGTGTATGATCACCATAGCAAATGCGCTTAAAACTTTCGTCTCTCCCCTCGTTATAGCAACAACACGAACAACAACAACAACTTTTCTAATCTAAAAAGTAAACTTCTATTTGTGATGATGAAACTACCTGAAAGATAGAAAGATAGAAAGATAGAACGAAAGAAAGAAGGTTATGAGGTTCTAATGGTAGCAATGCAGTTTCAACGTATAACTTAGGTCGTTGAGAGTTGGCAGTTGTCAGTTACAGAAAATAGCACCGCACAAAAGCGCAACATAAAATTATGCCATTAAATTTTCATGTCAATTACAACTTATAATAAAAATGCAAAATGAAATGCGAAAAACTACACCGCAAAATAAAACAAACAAGAAGTTCGTTTGAAATGTATGTTTGCTTTTTTTACATGTCGTCTAAGCTGGGACGCCGTTCAAGTTGCCATTATTTTTATACACTGCACAAAATAACGAAGTTTTTGACTTCCAAGCAGGTAACACTAAATTAATTTTCCATATGCAACTTTTTGTGCTGGCAACACTAAACTTACTTTTATAGTATATCTCAAACACACAGAGAATGACAGTTACAGAAGAAGAAGCAACTGCTACTCAATCCTTACGTCGTATTCTAAGGAAAAAATGGACTAGAGACTTTTAAAATTTGTACTTGTGAGGACGTCTCTACTGCAATTAGAAAGCTCAACCTTGAACCTATAGCAGCAGAAAGTGGTTTTTAGACTAGGACGTTAGGGCGGCATATGTTGAGTTTGGGGATGCGAGGTCGGGGTTTTGAAAGTTAAAAATGGTTGTGCCGCAGAGGTGTAGTTCTATTCCCTTGCTGTTCAACATGTATTTGGTCAAAATGCCTCTAGCTCCTCCCTCTATAGAATTCGAGATTTATGCCGATAATTGAACCATTTTATTCCCGTGCATGGACATCAATAGAAATATAATCTATTTGGTGAATTTAGTAGATTTTTCACAACTTCAACTTCTAGACTAAGGAGGTTAGTATGCAACTAGACATTTTTGCTGGAGACGTGAGTATTCAAACAGTTCAGTACCCGACAATACTTGGTAAAACTTTCGATGACCTGTCTAGATTCTTGCCACACGCTACCAAGAATAACAATCGACTAAAGTCGAGACACAAACTGCTGAAGACGCTTGCTGAGTCTTCCTGGCGTTATGATAAGGAGACAATTATTACCACCTATAAAGCTATTGAACAATCTATCCTAAATTATGCTGCTTCTGTTTGGAGCTCTTAACTCAGTCGAACTAAATGATAATTCCTGCAAAGAGTTCTGTTTAGCACTCTGACTCTCTAGGTTTCGCATTGTATATATTTTGGAATAATTTTTTGGTGCTACAGAGTGTAACTTTTAATCTCTTATTCGGACAAACTTACAACTCGCATTCCCGACCACAACTGAAGGGCATAGAAAATCGCACAATAATAATAAAAAAAAAAAAAAAAAAAAAACAAAGCGAAACAATATAAAGTGAAATGAGACAAGAAAAAGCAAGCGGAAATCATCAGGATAATCGCAAGAAAAGCTAGTGAAAAAACGACAATGGTGGAATGCGGCAACTACAATAATCGAAATAAATAGACCTGCGCTCATTCTTATGAAAGCATGCAAAATGTTACATCAAGGCAGGCAGGCAGCCAGGCAGGTAGGCAGGCGGAATGGTAACGAAAACTAAGAAAAATGGCAAAATATTTTACAGTTTGGAGTTATGATTTCCTCTGGCAAAGTTGAAGATAATGTCGTCGTCGTCGTCGTCATCGTCCTTTTCGACATTGAAACCAACTACTGGAAGCTGGCACTCAGGCGACATTGGGCACGTAGAAAAGAATGAACACCCTCTTAGCAAGTTTTCTATAATGCAGTGAGAGAAATTTTTTAGAGTATAAAAATTAAAACTGCATTGCAAGAAATCTTCAATATGATGAAAAATTACAAACTTTTCTTACTCACAAAAATTAAAATTTAAAATTTGTTCCTCTAGTTTTGAGACTTACCACAGATTTATTTCCAGAATCAGACATTTGAACAAAATTTCAAGTTTGAAATTGAAAATGGTTTCAAAACATGCTTTACAAGTAAAAGCGTGTATGCTTTTTACTTCCTTCCTTAACTAAAAATATCTTACCCTATACATTTTGTGATGTGAAATCTAGGCTTCAATTTTAAATTTTCATTTTGGCCATCCGCCATTTAAGTTTGTCAATCAAAGGTTAGACAATATTTTATTGTCATCGGATGCACACATGTACATATGTGTGTCCAATTTCAGCCAATAGAAGGTGCTATACCTTCTCATACAAAAATACTTTGCCATTTATTTTATTACAATGTTTTATTTTAGCAGTTATTCTTAAAATATAATTATAAAATAAGCGCTCTACATACAAATGTGAACACAATGAAGTTTGAGGTTAGGTGTCCATTAAGCTTATCGCAGAGACCGTGGTTTCAAAACACCACACATTCTAAATTTTCTTAAATGAACCAACTATTATTTCTAATTATTTCATGCGCAACAAAATTTTCCACAACCCTCTATTCCACGCACAGCCAGTTAAAACGCACAGTATCACATACAAATTGTTATCTAAAAATAACCGAACTTTTAATTTAAATCATAGAACACGTAGCTCCATCTATTAAATGTTGGCAGTGTTCGAAAGGTACATTTTTCTTCTTTCGAAAGCAGTTAAGTGCATGCTAATCGTTTGACAGGTTACACATTTGACACACCTTTTAATAACAGCAGTTTTTGTAGTTATGTCATAAAAACAAAATAAAACAAAAGTGCAAATATTAAATTTTCTTTCAAACTCGGTAAACAATTTGCTGAGACTTACGAATTCTAAAAAAAAAACTTTATGATGATGATTGTTAGAGTCGTACTGAAATTTACACGTGGTTTACATGATTAAAAAACGGTCATGATGATTTAAATGATGATCCAAGACCTGAACGACCCGAAGCATCTAATCGTGCTGAGTTATTGGAAAAAGTAAGTGAAATAAACGCTATCGATGCAAATTTGACTGTGAGAATGCTGGCAGAAGAGTTAAATTCATCTTACTGTAGTACAATCTATAAAATATTAACTGAAGATTTGGGTAAATGAAAGGTGTGTGCACGTTTTGTTCCACAACGTTTCAACAACTGAAAACGATTCAGATATGTTTTAAATCTGATCCTGAAACTAAGCGACAATATACAGCATGGAAGTCAAAAGACGAGCCAAAAACTAAAAAATTACGTTGTCATAAGTCAAGAATCAAGACAATGTTGATAGCTTTCTATGATTCGAAGGGTATTGTTCACAAGGAATTTGTTCCAGAAGGTCAAACTGTCAATGGAGAATCTTATTTACAAGTTTTACATCGTTTTTGGGCGAGAGCTCTACATGTTAGGCCCGAATATTTCAAAGGAAAACTGCTGTTTTTATTGCGTGATAATGCACCATCCTACAAGACTAAAAAAGTCAATGAATTTTTTATGAAAAAACAGATTTGTCTCATCGACCACCCTCCGTATTCGCTTGATCTCTCACCGTGCGATTATTTTCTCTTCCCAAAAATGAAAACTGCAATGAAAGGAGATTTTTACGATGGCATGCCATCCATACAAGCAATCGTGACACAGCTGCTAAAGAACATTCCAAAAAGCGAGTTTAAAAAGTCTATGGATAAATTGGTTGAGCACTCCAAACGTTATATTGAGTTAAATGGTTTGTATTTTGAATAAATATTAGAGCTTTGAAACATAATACCATGCTTTTTTTATGCTATAACTAAGAAGTTCGGTTTTTTTTTTAGATCAGACCGTGTATATGGATGAGTTCTTAAATGTTAGCAAGTTTAGAAAATTTATAAAACTTAAATTAGTTTCAAAGTGCAAGTGTAAAGTATATTTCAGCTTTGTTATAACCCAAAGATAGCATTTTTGTGGTCTTTTATTTATTTGAAAGAATTAAAAGTGAATTAAGAATAAATATTTTATTTACAACAATCTAAACTACTTCTAACAGTTTAGTAAGTCAAAGCAACTAGCTGTAATACGTAGCTTGACAAGTTAAGTCTATCTAGACATGTCCGATATCTGTTTGAAAACGAGAAAAAATTGCTCAGTTTTCATCGAAACTTTCTCAAACCGGTTAAGAAAACACTCTGAGTTCGGGATTCGTTCAGACTCGAAAATACAAAGAACTATTTGATACATACCTGCCTATAAATTAAATTTAAAAAGTGAACCCAAATTTATTTCGTATATTGCTAACCACTAAAATCGTTGTTATATATAGAATTAAGATTCGATTAACTGTACACATACTCGTATAATATCTGTGCTGTTACGAATGTATACCTATAAATTTGACTTGAAATACCCAAATATTTATCTTCGCTTTTTTTTTTTTTTTTTTTTGTACTATATTTTCGCTTCATATCCCAGACCAAAATGTGATTAATTTCATTTAGTTGTGCAATTTTGACATGTGTAGCGAATCTTGGTGTATGTACTTCTGTATTACTTCTCGTTTTCTTTTGCTTTGGTGCTACTTTAATTCCCACTCTCATCGTTTCTCGTTTGCTCGCTCACACACTCACTCACTCACTCACTCACTCACTCACTCACTCACTCACTCACTCACTCACACGCTTGCAATGCTAATAAAAAACTTGAGTAACAAAGTCGTAGATCTCTTTTTAGATACTTTTGCACTTTACTACTAAATTATGGTTAGTTTATTATTTACAACTACAACAAGGAGCGACCGCAATACTATGACAACAACAACAACAAAAACAAAAAGGCAACACGCGCGCGCAACAACAAAAACTAACAAAACAAAAAAAATTAAGAGAGCAAACGAAATAGTAAAACTTAAAGCATACTTTTGGGCAGTTACACCGGAAACAAGCAAAAGAAAAGCAAGCAAGTAAGCAAGTAGAAAAGAACGGAAATAAAAGACAGCTACTAAGGTAGGTGGCAGAGTGGGCGTTTATGCTAAGATAGGCAGTGTTTATGTGGTGTACAACAGAAGAGTAGTGAAGAAAAAGTAGCAGAAACAGAAAAAAAAAAAAAAAAACACCAAGTGGAATGAATTAAATAAAGAAAAATGAAGTATGCCGCAGACAGAGACAACAAGTATATAGTAATATATAGTAGAAGAGCCGAAAGTAGATGCACTAAAGAAATGGGCACAGAAAACCACAGCAAGTAAGCGAAAGATGTTGTGAGAAGGACAGAGTGAGACTGAGAGACAAAGCTAAAGATTGAAGTGACGGCATACGGAAGTAGTTCAGAGCTTTTGATTACCTTGAGTCGCTTTTTAAGCTGCGCTTGTTCTGTGGTTGCTGCTGCTGCTCGAACTTTATCTTCTTCTCGCACTTCGCATTTGTTGTGCCAATTTTTTTTTTTTTTTTTTGGCATACAGTTTTTTATTGCCTCATTCGAGTGTAACACTAAAGATTTCTAAATCTGTACATCCTTTCTCAAGCTAATTAATTTATAAATTATGAAAAACACCGACAAATTCATTGACTGCGCTTTCTAAACTGATATAGTATCTTAAATGAACTCAGTTATAGACAACTGCACTTTCTTTGTGCTCACAAACCAAAAGATCTGCAGTAGAATAGCCCACAATATACCGTTGACCATGGTGCAACTTAGTTCCTCGCAAGTAATATAAATAAACAATATCGAAATAATTTAAATGCTTTTCTAAGATATATAAAATAAACAAATTAGAAGTTCTCCAAATCATTTTACACAAAAAAGAGTTACAGTAGAACTTACATAACTCGAATCACACAAAAAGTGTTCTTCATAATCTTGGATCTCCATAAAAGAGATTCGACTTCACGTGCCAATTTTGCTGTACATCCTTAAATTAATTAATATTCAAGCTATTCACAAAGTCTTGCAACAATAAACGGCGTCGTGAGCAGACTTGTGCACAATAAAGTGGTGCAACTTTGCACAATCAGCTGTTTGAGGTTTTGGTTTCGAACTGCTATTACATATTTGTGAGCCAAATGACACGAGAAAGTATTGAAAACAAATTATTGGAGTATAAAACTGCTCAAGAAATATAATTAATTGAATTAATTTACCACATTAAATTCATTCACCACCTAAAAAGTAGCAAATGCACAAAGAAATATCATAATCGATAATCAAAATATACAAGTGTGTGTGTGTGTGTGTATTTTATGTAAAACGTGTGTTTTTTATTTTTTGCGTATGTGAAGATTTTTCTGGCCTCGTATGCTCAAAATACTCAACCTATATTTTTAAAACATATTTTGTGCACATCTGCAAATAAAATCCATTGAAATGGTAGGTATATTTTTTATCGAAATCGGTTTTATACTCATATAACATACGTCACAAAAAAGAAAATTACTCTAGACGAAGAGCAGCATACTAAAAGTGCTAAACATAGAACCCGACTAAAAACCATATATGAATATATTGATAGCAAGTAGCAGTAAATGTTACTTATGTTTGTTTTATTATAATATTGTAAGTCAAACACCCCAGTTCATATTCTAATACAATTAAATGTTCCATATGCAGATTTGTTCACCAATCAACTCTCTTACGTTTATCAAAAATAAAATACTAATTTTAAAGTGTCAAGGGTTACCCTGGTATCTGCTTATTTTTCATTTGCTCTTGTTGTCCTATCGTCTGCTGTAGCAATAGTTCAGATTCTTTCCTTTCCTTTTTTTCTTTTTTTTTTTTGTATCTTACTTGCTGGCACATTTATCATAGCCCTCTGTAACACATACACACGCACATAATTCATGCATTTGCTTGCTGGTATCATTTCATTCGTTTGTTCGCTGCTCTGCTCTGCTCTGCTCTGTTCTACTCTGGTCTGTTCTACTCTGGTCTGCTCTGTTCTGGTATATTTTATGTCCCTGCGCCTAAAATGCTGCCACAAAATTCGCGCGTGGCATTCATCGTTCGTCGTTTCTGTTTCCGCTTCGCTCGCTCTTTCCGGTCACCATGAGTTGTGCCTCTATGGCGCTTCTGGCTACTTTCGGCTTTTAAGCCGCTGTGTCGTCCTGTGTTTTACTGAACATCATCATAGTCAACGTCGTCGCAGTCGCTGCAGCTGCTGCTGCTGCTGCTGTTGCTGCTTAATAATTCAATTCGTTGCAGGCACGAATACAAATTATCTTACGCGCCGCGGTCAACATGGCCCACATACGAATATACATAAGTATATGTATACAACATGCGCGAGTCGCCTCCTATCCATCCGGTGCACCTTTGCTCTCTGCCCTCTGACATTCAACATGCTATACTCTTTCTCCTTCTCCTCGCTGTCGCTGGTCGTCGTCGTCGTCGTCGTCGTCATCATCGTTCTCCGTTTGCATTGTTCGAATGACATCGACAGGAAACTGTGGCAGCAGCGAAACTATAAAGAAAATACCTGGCTGAAACTATTCACAAGCCTGTGACTCTTAGTCCTGTTCATGCCAGGCTAGGTGCTTTCTTCGCGTTTTCGGTTATTTTTTTGTGTAGTTATTTTTTGTTGCGTTCACTCTGTTGCTTACTTTCATTGCTTTCATTCATGCTGCTTACATTTTTACTGCCTTTTTCTACCCTACACAAATTGTGTAAAGTGGGTTTTTGCGAAAATTTGCAACGCATTAAAGGAGATTTCAGAGACTCCGCAAAGTAATATACAATATACATATAAACGCATATATATTCTTGATCAAAATTTGAGTCGATCTGGCTATGTCCGACTATCTGTCGCGGTATTTTTATGCATTGTATTTGCTTAGGTTCAAAAATTTCGAACTGATACTTGGTATGGATACTTCCAACAACAAACATTCTTCAAGCTTATTTTTCTTTCTAAAGCTTTGAACTACTGAGTCGATAAAAAATGTTTCGTATATCAGACCACCTATAGCTTTTCTTTCAAATCTACGGTCTAGCGGGATACGATTATGTATATGAAAACTCTAGCGTATCTGTCGTGCTATGCCCCTTTTGTTTTTCTCCGCCGTAAACGTAGCAGTGTACAATTTACGATAGGATCTTATTTATACCGAATCTCATTCAGTTATCTTAAAAAGTTTAACCCGAGTTCACACCCCGCCAAATTTGCTGTCAGTTCGCGGTGTTCGTAATAATTTTTTCGTAGTGCAGTGTAGTGCATTTTTAAAAACTTGGCTAAGAAAATATGACAAAACCATTTTTTGAAGCAGGTCAAGGCATACTAACATCAGAGCATGTGAAATAATTGCGTGCACATAGCATAACCACCGATCGTATTTCAAATGATCCTTTTCCTGACCTCTCTAAAATTTTGCCAAAAATTTTAGCTCAATCAGTTGAAAGGTTTGGTTGTATATAGCTGACATACATAACCATAACCATAACCATAACCAGTGCGTGAGGTAGTGTCTGGACCAAATTGACAAACATGACAAGCAAGTGGCCACTGCGAATCTGGATCAATCAGCCTATAACGCTAACTAGAACTCAGTGTCAGAGCTAGAACGTCGGAGGGTCATCCTAAATGAAAGGGGCATGGTTAAGTTGATTTATGCAGAATCTTCTCCATCACTTTAATGAAACGAAAGAAAAAAAAACCTTAAACGAGGTGCTTCTGATCGTATCAACTCTAATAAATGGTCTTTTCATCTGCTCAATTCTGAGCCTGACCTAGGCCGGACAATCGCACAGCAGTTGTAAACTTGTTTCGTCATTCTCTAGACAGAGTCTGCACTCTGTTTCTGCGGAAAGTCCTAGTTTATTTAGGTGATATCTCAGTGGATTATGGGCAGTGAAGTTGCTCATAAGCAACCTCAGGATCAGATCTATTGAGATGTGCGTTAGTTTTTGGGTATACCTATAGAACGAGTTAAGTAGCTTAACCTGCCGTAGACTAGAATATTTTATCCAGTACCGGCAGGTAGTGCCTTTAAATCTAATCTAATATGATCTAATATGAAAGATTTAGACTTGGCCCAGTCCGCAAAACAGTTCCGAACCTATAAAGAAAGTTACCGAACCAATCCTGGCTAGTTCATCAGCACTTTCGTTGCCCGCGATTCCCTTATGGCCAGGTACCAAATAAATCGACACTTTGCGGCCGATTGACAGTTGTTGGAGGATAGCTAACATACATACTTACATACATATATATATATATACATTAATTTTTATATATTAGAAAGGTTTAGTAAAAGGTATAGTAAAGAAAAAACTTTTTATTTCTTATCTAAATTTGATGTGTCTTATTTACAAAGAAATGTTTTTAGCAACAGAATGAAACGGTACACATATTTAGTTTATCTTAATGTATCTAACAGTCAAAACCAATACTGATAGAAGCCATGAAATGTATTGATTAATCAACAATAGAATTGTGATTGATAGAGCCATGTTTGCATCTCCATATGCATGCATGGGTGCATGTCGAACGCTATAAAAAATAGAGTCATCAAAATGAAATATTAAATTTTTCCTAATGCCTGATCAGATAATGTGTACGAAATGAATGAGCTACACAACGTAGCCTCTATACAAACCTATTCCCATTTTGTAGATAGTTCTTTTCTCAAGTCCTATAGAATATTCTACAAGCGTCCAAATCGAAGCTCCTTAGTTCAAAAACGCATTTTGTAATCAAGAAAACTTTACTGCAGCGTTCTTCTTTGTTACTGAGCATATAAGAATTCATATGAAGTGTATAAAAGTTTCGATTCTACCAAAGTTTACATTGTTTCTTCTTATATTTATTTATTTATTTTAATTTTTTTTTTTTTTTGTTTTGCGCTCATTCGTGTTTTTTGGCTTTTATATTTGCGACGGATTCAGCTTTCGTTTCTTCTTCATTTGCATATACAATTTTTATGTTGAGCCGAAAACATTCTTTGCCTGCCTGCCTGTCTGCCTGTCTGCTCTGCCTACCATAAGGACTCAGAACTTCTCAACGCCGGCTACTTGTGGTCATGTAGATACAAGCAACGAAAAAAAGAAAAGAAAAAAAAAAAAAAAAAAACGAACGCAGAGGGTCACCAAACAACACAGGCAGCATATAAACCAAGTAACTCCGAACGCGTTGCATTGATGTTTGTGCTTCAGTTGTACTCTTGTTTCGTTTGGTTTCACTTCATACAACTTGTCTTGGGTTCATCTAGCTCGGTTCGTTTCGTTTCGGCTTAACTCAACGCGGCTCATGTTTTATTTTGTGCACATTATGGCAATCATTATGTTGATGGCGGCATCCTTTTGCCATATACTCGTTCTTGTGATCTGCTTTTAACTAAGCGTGTTGACTGGCGCCACCTTTGCTTTGTTTAACATTTAATGTGTATCTTGTTGAGTTACAAATGTTGTTGACTTTTAATGGCTTCGCATTTTGGGCATTGCACTTAAGCGAGGGAAAACGAAACGAGCGAACTTCAATTCAAACTCAAACTCAAACTCAAATAGCAACAAAGCCAAAAGCGTGTACACAATATGTATATAGTACATACTCGTTATACTCACATCATGCATATATTATTATTGTAGTATATATGTAAATATATGTACGATTTTGCAAAAAAAAAAAAAAAACAAAAAACAATCAAGCGAAGTTAAATTGTTTGCGTTTGCAACGAAGAAACAATAATTTACAAACATAATACTCGAACTATATAAGCTAACAGAAAACAAACTTTTTAGATTTATTTACTTGCAACAGAAAATAATGTTTCCAATCGGGATCTGTAACTATGCTGTAAGCGCACAATCCAAAAACTTCCACTAATTACTGAGTTTTAAGAGGTTTTATTTACTGAAATGATAAGAGCCAAATGGAATATTACAGATACAGCTTTCGAATATCAAAGTGATAATCCTTAAAAAACTTTCAAGTTTGACAACTGTCTATGTTCACCGATTTTCAAAATACACAAAGAGCAAATAATACATTGTGAATTGCTTAAACAGCAGTTGGATCGCTGTAGCTACTACTTGAAATTATTTCTGCGTTCCCAAAATTAAATTTTTTGTTTCATATTTACTGCATCAGATGGTCAAAAGGTTATTATTCAACATCGACAGTTTTATCAAGTCGGAGTAGGCATATAAGCCCCAAATATGGGAATAGGAATGGGAATTTCAAAGAACTCCAGCGTCTACCAGGCCAAGCTTGCAGCCATCCCGGAAGCTATGCACGTCCTAAGATCACAAACAATGGGACAAAGCACTGTATTTCTACACTCAGTTAGTGAAGTAGCACAAATTCATTACAGTCTTGCACAGCCAAATCAAAAACCATCACTTAATGCCTGGGCAAAGTAAAATGGAGGTATATTGCAAAGCTGACGAGCTTGCATGACAGGGTACCATCGTCTTAGTAAGCACTTGGTCGGGATGGCCCTGTCAAGATACACATAAGAGAAAACAAACCAAAAGCACCTCAAATGTACACATGTCCAGCCTAGATACATGTGGTATTTCCAAACAAACTTGGTCAAGATACGAAAAAAGAAGAGCCCGCTCAATGCGGCACTGAACAGAACTTATATTTCGACTCCAATAGGTGTCTTAATCGCACACTGCCTGTTAAGCAGAAAAACAGCAAAGAGAAGAAGAGCTGAACGCTGTGCTGTGTAGCTGCCCAGTCATGTTTAGAAAGAGATTCATGACCATTCAGAAATCTCAAAAATTTAGGTCAGTAACAGTAAAATTCATTAAATCGTGCCAATGGCTGTAGAAGGAGTGGTCTCACTCTCTCACAAAACAAGATATTTGTGATACCACAACGGACCTGTTTGGCCTAAATGATGGTGGGTTTCACTCAACCTAACCTAACTTACTTTTCGTACATTGACAGAAATATGCAAGTAGACATATGCACGCTGCATACTAAGTAGTATAATATGGGGTGTTCCATTTAAACGAGTGGTAATTTGTTATTATAAGTAAATCACACATTCTTATTTGTTGAGCTGATCATTGTGTATTATAGCCTCAATTCCATCGAACTAAAGATTATATTATTTTGGTTTTGTTTGAAAGGTGAGTCAATTCGTAAATTATGAGATTATAAAGCGATATATTTTAAAGTATGACAGCTATGAAGTACTTTCTCAAAAGTTTTAGTTGCTAAATGTTTATGAAAATCAATGCACAACACCCCCCCCCCCCTCCCCCTATGTATATAATCTTGTTTAGCTCTATGAGATGCACGAAACTAGCTATGTCCGTCAGCTTGCTAGTCCCTCTGACTCGTATCTGTAGCGATACAAATTAGTTACTATTTAAGTTTCTTAGATGTCGATCTGAAATTTGGTATTGAGACTTTTTGTAATACTAGACTTCCAGTACACACCGCACACTCTATTAGTTTTATATATATATATATATATATATATATATGTATTTTTTATGACATCCAATTTCAATTTGAAATGCAATATATCTTATATATCTTATAGTTTCTGAGTTCCAATAGAACATCATTATCCAACAGTTAAAGTTCTTACGCTTACAATAAGAGTT
>JAWNNQ010001842.1:192500-215749 GCA_035044765.1 Leucophenga montana
GACACTCACCATTTCCATGAGTCTAGCTTGCATTTACTTGTCGCCATTACGTTAGCGGTAAACCAGTTCCGCTCTGTATCATTGAGGACTAGTGAATTCACCAGCCCTCGGTGGTGCAGCTTAGCACCAGTTTAAAAACAGAAATGAAAACAAATTATTTTTGTCACTGCTTGTTATTCAGCAAATCGATGAGTTGGATGCCAGTTGACTGAAGTAGCTAAGAATCTGAGACTTGGTCGCACTTTGCATACCATTTTCCTTCATCGAAGAAATTTTTTTTAAAAACTGCATATATTTATGAAATTAAGTTAAACTTTTATAAGAAGAAGAATTGCAGTCTTCGAAACTCCTTTCACAAGCGCTCCCCGGTAAATCCATCAGCTCATACCATGAATTTTCTTTTATACGCTCGATAAACGGCATTTTTAATATCAGTGACGAAAAGATGTCACACGGCTCTCTAAATCAGATGTGTACGGTGGTTGATCATTGGTATTTGTTTCACTGTTGGCCTTAAAATCGAACACGATTGCTGCTCTATACGATCTACGAATTGTGTTTTCATTATTGTATAGAAACGATTTGTGATGCACCAAACCACGAATATCAATGAAAACAATTAGCATCACCTTGACTTTTGACATTTTGTGTTTCATTTCCATTTCTTGTTACCAGGTCTGATGGGGTCCATGAATGTGGAGTCAGAATTGACACAATACAGCCTGACGAAAGAGACCGGTTCACTGTACTGTTTTTGTAGATAATTAATCTGGCCGAGTGACGTCACATACTATATATATATATATATCCTGCTCAAATTTTTCAACTAAATTGAACAAAAAGAGGTGAGATGACAAAAGCAATCTCTTCTAAGCTGGAATACCAATTATATAGCTCAATTTCTTTTACTTTTTCAATGTTTTCGTCTGTTGCAGAGTTAGAAGATCGTTCCTAAAGAAACTGATTGGTATAAGTTTAGTATACTTTGGTATAGTAATAAGGAACAGTGCTGCCAACTTTCGATAAAAGAAAAGACTAAAAAAATAATCATTACGACTGCTATACGATTTAAATATACTTTTACAGAAGGCTGAGGTCTAAACTTACAAAATAATCAATAAGTTGTCAATTTTAAGTAGCGATTATCACATAAGCTCTTTACAATTTTCATGTTCATTTATTCAAGCTGTTCTCTAAGTCAAATATTTGACATTTGGCAATGTGATATACGAATTGTTACGTTGATTATTTCATAAAACTATGTCTGAAAATTTCCAAAATCAGCTTATATAAATCCATGAAGTAATTTAAATTTCGTTATTTTGGAATATTTCTACTGAAATGTTGATAGGACGAAGATATATACGAGCATTTGTGTATGAGAGCAATACGCACTGTGCGCCTGAAATTATGCAGCAGACACTTAAAAATGCTATAAAATTATTTGAATTCTTTAACTGTTTTTCATGCAGAGGCCATTTGTATTTACTCACACACACATACTCGCACACACACACACACACACTCGCACACACAAAGACACATTGACAGCGAAAGAGTGACAGAGATGTAGAAAACGTGATAGACGGAGTTAGCAACACTGGTGATTCATTCCAATTGGCATTCATGTGGTGTGCATGAGTTTGCATGTCTGTATGTATGAATACACACATACGATACGATACGATACATACATACATACATATATATATATATATATTGCACTGTGTCTGTGTATAGGTTTTGTAGTAGTCGGTTTGCTGTCTGGCATATTTAAAATGCCAAAAAGCGAACAAACACAAAAAATGGGTCGTGCTCACAAAAATAAAATAAGAAAAAAAAAATAACATATTTTACTGGGTGGCTGTTGTCCTTCACCGCTGGTATCTTTTTTTTTTTTTTTTTTTTTTTTATTTAGTTTTTTTTTTTGTTTTAAGTTATATTTTTTTCCAAGTTATTTTTTTAGTATGTGCGTTAAAAAAAAAAAAGGAAAAAAAATAAAGCTTAGAAAACGACAGCAGCAGTAGAGTCTGTGCTGATTATAAATTCATGTGCATACGAGCATATATGTAGTAATCAGACTTGTAGCACAAACAAGATACTAGTAGGGGCGTTCAGCAGCGCTTTGCTGTGGTATATGAGATGAATGTCAGACAAAGTTTATACTAAATACCATAGAATATACCACAGCCTCAATAGATTCACTTCAACTGACCAGCAAGCAAACTGTCAACGCACAAGCTTCAGTTTGGATTTGCCTTCAGCAGAAATGATGACGCCCCTCAATTTTTGTGTTTTTTTTTTCTGTTTTGTTTTTATTATACCCTTCACACTTAGTGTAAATATTATATTGGTTTTAGTACAATGTTTGTTATAAGCAACAACAGTGTATACATACGTACCTATATGCTCGATCAGCTGGAAAAAAATAAGCTTGAAAAAATATCAAATATTATTCTACGCTTAAACCCATGTTTATTGCATACATGTACCTTTCTTATGCTATACTAAAACCTATCTGAGTCAAATGACAAAAAATGAATCTGAGAAATGTGGAAAAAGGTAAAAAAAATAAACCGGCCAAGTGCGAGTCGGACTCGCGCACGAAGGGTTCCGTACCATTATCTATAAAAATAAATATTTAAGTGGATCTCCCATACAACAGATATGATTTTTTTTATAGATAATGGTACGGCACACTTCGTGCGCGAGTACGACTCGCTTTGGCCGGTTTATTATTTTAACTTTTTCCACATTTCTCAAATTCAGCGTTTCATTTTTTGTCATTTGACTCAGATAGGTTTTAGTATAGCATAAGAAAGGTGCATGTATGCAATAAACATGGGTTTAAGCGTCAAATAATATTTGATATTATTTCAAGCTTAAAAGTAGACACTAAATAGAGAAGGCTCCTATAAATATGCAGCATTGCATTTATCACTCTCGCACATACAGACCTTGATTGGTATGTGCGAGAGAGAGAGAGAGAGAGAGAAAGAGAGAGAGAGAGCAAATATTCCGCTAAAACATAACGTTTGTTGTATTAGAGCCCCCTTAAATATTTATTTTATGCTGTTTTTTAGTATTTGTTGTTATAGCGACAACAGAAATACATCATCTGTGAAAATTTCAACTGTCTAACTATCACAGTTCATGGGATACAGCCTGGTGACATGCGGACAGACGGACGGACGGCGGAGTCTTAGTAATAGTGTTCCGTTTTACCCTTTGGTACGGAACCCTAAAATTTGCACATTGACAATACTTCTCAACGCTGATCTGGCTACCAAATATCCGACTGACTGTTGCTACTAGCTACTCAGTTTTCATCGAATCGTTGTAAAAATCAATAGCACCTATAAATGTACAACATCCGCAAGTTGTTATGACACGTAGACTTTTTGTTTTAGCCTAGCCCCCCCCCCATACAAACATACCGCTGACTTTTTAGTTTTTTATATGAAAAACTGAGAAGGAGCTAGTTGGAACACGATATGAAATCTTTGTGTGGACAGACGTTTCACAATTGGGAAGCCTCACTGTCCCAGCTATAAATTTGTTTTTAAAGAAAACGTTTTCAATTTCAACAAATATCAACCTGAAACTAATTGTGGAGACTTAGTATGGTTTATATATACTATAAACTTCGCTGTCAACGTACAGGCTCTCATATAATTCCACAGTTTTTGAAAAGCTTATGAATAAAAACTTTAACCATATTGAAATTTATTGAAAAGAGTAGCATGATTCAAACTCGCAACCCACTTTTTAACCGACTTCAAAAAATGGTAGAGGTACTCAATTCGTGAAAATCTTATTTTTTTATGTACATATATTCAGCGAAAATTGTTTAACACGTGAACCAATTTTGATGATTGCTTTTGTTAGAAAAGGTGCACCATAGTGATGTTTCCAATAGAATTTGGACAACCGCTGTTAATTAGATCCATGAGAAAATCATCATCAAACTTTTAAATTTGCATAAACATGTGCATGCGTTTTTACTACACTTGCTTACGCATATAGCTTCATTATCTCTCCATGGATTTCCTTCAAATTAGCTTGTTTTCTTATTACATATTTGGATTAATTATCGTCGATTGCATTAGCATTGTTGTTTTAAATTTAGACAGAAAAGACAAAACTTTGCGTCATTGTATTTCTTTCTATGGCGCCGTATCTACCGAACCGATGTACTAAGTTCGTCAACAAAATTTGTAGATAATTTAATTATCTTTGATTTGGTATTTTACTACACTAAATCGCTTAAGCCTAAATCGAGATATGTTAACATACATATATAAAACTAACTTCGAAAAACTTGCAAAAATTATTCGAAAAATTTGAACTCAAACTCCTATTTTTATGTTCAGCAAGTCAACAACATCTATAAGAAAAAATACTCAATCACAAAAATGTCGAAACATAAATAATATATCGTAGTATAAAGCAATATATAGAGAATGCATTTGAAGCGTATTAAAGCTTCGCTTCAACCGAAGTTGAACTTTTGTCTTTATGTTTTTTTTTTAACATTTTTATTTTATACATTTTTATTGTTGTTGTTCTTGTTGTTGTTGTTTTGGTTGTTGCTGATGTTGTACATACATAGCAGCTTTTGGCTTTGGCAGTTTGCGTTTCGCTTGAGTTGCTTTCCGAAGTGTTAATGGACCAAACTGCTCCACTCTCTCAGAGTTGCTTATACAGCCCGGACACAAATGATATAAATTTCGCTTGTTGCTGCTGACCAAGTGTGCGAGTGAGTGAGTGAGTGAGTGAGTGGGCCAGTGTATCAAGTACTGCACTGTCTTTTCTATCTCTATCACTCTTTAGCGAAATGTGATTGTGTACGTCTCTGAGTGTTTAAATCTGTCACTTAATAGTTCATGAATAAATTGGCACAACTTTACTTGTAATTTGCGAGTGTTGTGCAGACACACACACACACACACACATACACACACACACACACACACACAGAAAAATAAAAATAAGAAACAAAAATAAATTTATAGAAAATAAATACCACTCTGCAATATATGGACTACACATTTTATTTTATTTATTTTTTTTTTTTGTTACCAATGAAAATTATTGTAGTAGCTTTTTTTCTTACATCAATTTTTTCTCTTGCAGTTTCTGGTTGCTTTAATTAACTGTGAAGAACTTTATGTTTCTGGTAAGTACTTCACTATATTCAAACTTACGTGTAAAACAATTATTCTATTAATAAAAACTATTGCATTTTATGTAGTAAATATTGAATTAAGCTCACGAAAGTATTTATAGTAATAAGCCTGTCAAGGATGGTAATCGTCGTAAGGATTTCGTTCAAAAAGAAAGCATGCCAGACCCTATATATATATATATATATATATATATATATATATATATATATATATATATATATATATATATATATATATATATATATATATATATATATATCTCTCTCTCTCATATATATATATATATATATATATATATATATATATATATATATATATATATATATATATATATATATATCTCTCTCTCTCTCTCTCTCTCTCTCTCTCTCTCTCTCTCTCTATATATATATATATATATATATATATATATATATATATATATATATATATATATATATATATATATATATATATATATATATATATATATATATATATATATATATATATATATATATATATATTTAAGCTAGAATAGTTAGACAAGAATATTTAAACGCTCCGAGATATAATCTCGGCAGATAAAAATGATAATTTTTGTTTTTCAAAACTGAAAACTGTTGTACATACTCAGTATTTCTTTATTCATACTATCATGCATCTCTTTCGCGCTCACAGTTATTTATCAACAGGCTGCTTGCATGTCATCGCTTTCATTATTTTACCATGGCTCTCACCAAGTAGCTAACATTCGTTGAGTGTTGCGACAAAGAGATAAGATATTTGCATGTGTGCGTTATATTTCATGTCAAGCATATGCTTGACATTTTTTGTTTCGTTGTGTGAGTGACGATTGTTGAAGCCTTTCGCGCCTTCCATATTTAGCCGACTATCAAATGGTATGTTCTTTTGTTTTTTTTTTTTTTATCAAAATCAGTTGTAAAAACTGTGCGTTTGTGAAGTAAGTGCGCAGCGAAACAAATACGGAACGAAATAAAGTTGATTAATTTTTTATCTGAACCCAGTACGTTCTGATGTATACTACTTTTAATAGTACATAAATTGTCTTTATTTTATTTCGGAATTTAGTAATTACTTTCAATAATATGTGAAGTCAAGTATGTCTGAAATTTCGCCGTGCATATAAACTTAAACATTGTAAAACAGCTGCCAATTATTTTGTACGCACAGAAAGCAGAGATTCGATTGTTTTACGTAGTAGTATGCCCGACCGCTTTGGCGACCACTCATGTTGCAATCTCCAAATCGCTTGTATTCAATTCAGTTCATATAAACTATTCAGTAATGTGTTCGAACGACGATGCAGCAAATGGAATCTTGTACTTGAAGTTCGTTCGATCTCTATCAGACATGAAATAGCTAATTATCTGCTGCGCTTTTTTCTAACAATAGTTTCTCTACTCAGTTTGATAAAGCCATACATATCAATTTTTCGGTTTAATCCTCAACTCACTGCTACCCCTTTTTAGATTTTGAATAGATTTAGATTTATGTGTAATATAAATATATAAATACAATTTATAAATACGAAATGGTTATAGAACAGAGATGGGCTCGGGTGTCCGCCGTGGCAAAACATACTTCGGCTACTCACATGTACACGAATTTCAGCTTGCCGAAGTCAGCACGAGAGAAAGCAGAGAAAAAGAAAGCATTCTTTGGTTGCTCTCTTTGTGCTCATGTCTGTTATAGAACGTTTGCATATGAGCGTTGAAACTTCAATTTACTTTAAATTAAGATATTCTTTTGTTTTTACTTAAATTCATAGTTTAAAATATGCAAATGTAAAAACACTATCACACAGAAAAATATATAATATTATAGTTACATATGTATGCATACATATATAGTATACCATTTTATATGGCAGACATTCAGACTAACGACGCCCCACAAAATACATAAATGTTTTTCAATTTGAAATATTTCAATGAAACAAAAAAAAAAAAAAAAAAAAAAAAAACAATAAATATATACATACGAGTATGTAAAAATGTAATAAATATAAATAAAATAATTGCATATAACACAAAGAAGAAGAAACATAGTAACAAAAATAATAATAATAATGAAGCCTATATGCAGCACTATTCAAAAGGAATATATAATTGACTAAAACTACACAAGGAAACTAATAGTTGTATTAGAAAGTTTTCGCCTTTTTCATACTTTAAATATTATATAAGAAAAAAACGCTGCATTGCAGCTTGTTTAAGGCTCTTTATTTCAACCATAAATCTGTAAACATATTCCGATCTGAATCTATATGACATATTTTATTAGGAATTGTAGTTTCTCGCTCCATTTACAACAAAACTAAAAACATTTCACACATATCGTATATAGTAGCTCGATCTCGTTGCCAGATACTCTCAATTTCAAGCTTAATTAACAACAAAAACTAAAAAAAAGTTCATACAAAACTAAAAAATGTGCTGCAAGTTTCAAAGATCTCAAAACCGCATTGAGCACTAGACCGTACTATTTATTAGCTTTACTGCACTACACTTAGCTTTGGAGACGTTTATGCCGTTTGATATTGCCAAATTGAAACAATATTTTGTCATCAATTATAATAGAATTCAAAAATCAATTTTTCTTTGTCCGGCGAGTAATAACTTATCTTCCCCTAGCGATAGTTCACAACACAGAGCAACCATCTAGTAGCTTTCTAATATAAAATTCTATGAGCTTCAAGGTATATTTACAAACATGTTGTAATGTTTCTGTGAGTTGTTTTTGTGTTTGACATGAAATCTCATTACTCAATTCTTTCAAATTTATGTTTTGTGTCGATCAGAGCACTCATTTTTTATACACATCAAAATCCCACTATTCTTGGAACGTCGAAATCACGCCTTTCATATTGTTTTCGATAAGACACGCGTTTCGGCAGCAGTTTTTATAATTTGAAAGTGAATTTTTTTTTTTTTTTGTCGCAAACACTGCGGTATATGTATTACCAGAATATCAACTTGAGCTTGCTGAACGGTGTTGCCAGTTTTCTTAAATGAAATTTGAACCTGGCATGCCGCTAGTTCCATTTATAAAGTTGCAGTTAAAATAGTTCATTTAAAAATGAAATAGTTAAAATAAAAAAATGAAAATTTTCTCATATATCCAATAAATAAATACCATGTAGTATATACTCGTATTGTATGCATACATATGCACGTGTATGCAACAGGATGTGTGCATTATGTATGAACAATTTATTATATTGCTATTGTATTTTATTGTTGCATACACATATAAAATCGAGCACACGTTGCATACATTTAGGCTCATACGAGCATAGGCAATAATGTCGTTGAACAGAGTCGAAGTGTGCCACATCGATCGAACTGTTGGTCGTTTGCAACGGCCGTTCAAAGTGCAACAAATTAACATAAAATTTAAATTTTCAAAATTGAAATTCTATTTTATTTTTTATACTTTCAATGAATGTGCAGCAATTCTCATACTTTTTACGGTTTGGTTTTTCGGTTAATATGCAAAAATGTTTGCACGTCTCGCCAATTGGTCAGTATAATGTATCTAGTTGTGTATGTGTATATATGTGTGTGTGTGTGTGTGTGTGTGTGTGTATGCAAGTAGACACTTGCAACATGCAGTTGCAAAGGTAAATTAAAATAAATTATTGTTTGCATGTTATTTTAGTGCAATAGAGCAACATTAATTATTGAATGCAAATACAAAATGCAGCAGCAAACAATAGGAAGGTAGGTAGGTACGTAGGTAGGTACTACGTGTATTTGAATAACCAAAAGAATGTGTGAAAGAGACTGCACGTTAGTGAGAGCGGGAAAGAGAGGGAAAATGAAGAGCAGTCCATTTGCATGTGGAAAACTTTCATGTACTTCCGGTCAGCGCACATTTCTCGAACGGAATTGTTTTTCAAATTTTTCATTCATGCAATTGTTCATTTCGTTTAAAAATACGTTTTTGCTTTTAGCCTTTTAGGCAAATGAAAACTGGCAGCTCATTAATGCGGTCGGTTAGGCATGCATCGAACCAATCAGCCAGCCAGCCAACCAACCTATCCGACCCATCTAACAATGCACTTAGCTCCAACAACAACCTTTAATTTTGCATATATTATTTAGTAATGTGTTAAACGCATTCATGCTATTTTAATTATAATATTAAAAATTCATTACTACATCAGCGTACCTCACACATCAGCAACCATTTTATGTGTGTGAATGAAAGAGAATATACCATCAGTGCGTATTTATTTATCTATTCGAACTACATTAGACTAAATCAGTTGTTTAAAATACACATTCACAATGTTGTTGCTCAATTAGAAACAGTTTGAGCTGTTTAAGCATAAAAAAAAAAAAAAAAAACTGTCAGAAGATTAACACAAAACGTGAGAGTGTGAGTGTGAGTGTGAGTGAGTACAGCTACAGCTACAGCAATGCCAGTCAAAAAGAGAGCAATCGAAAATGTCAATGTAGGTATGTGTGTACTTTGACCTACGCAAAATCTGCAGCAAGTCGTTATCACATGGCAGTTTCATAATTTGTACAATGTGTCAAACCCACTTCTTCTTTCTGAGTTGAGCAGCCACTAATTTGAGTTTTTGTTTAGCACAAACTGTTAGCATTATACTTCGGCAAGAAGAAGCTGAAGGTGTTCAGTTACCACGAGCTATGAACGGTCAGCTCATACTTACAGTAGAATTTGTATGGTTGGTCATCACATATAAAACATTGATATAAATACATCAGAGAGAAAACTCTTGCATGTTGAGAAGTTTTAAGATAAGGTTGCTAAAGTTGGTACAATGCAAACCATAATTCGTTAGTAAATCTTGATAATTTTTATCTAAAATACATTTTTATACAATTCACATTTAGTAAGAAATGGTATTATCAGCTTGTCTGAAATATTGTAATGCATTAAAGGTAGGTTCCACATAAAGTATGTCAACCCTATTACGGTTCACTCTTTCGAAAAAAATTTGAAAAAGTGAATTCGACAAAATGGTAAATAATTCGCGAATGGTACGATTTCGCGATATAAATTCATATTCCATAAGTCATACATATGACTTGCTACTGAATTCAAATCGCGAAAATGTCCCATACGTGAATAATTTATTTTTTTATCAAATTCACTTCCTCAAAATGTTCCCGTAATGCTTGATCAACTCGACTCGTCTCGTGTCGATTTAGCTATCTCTTCACAATATCAATTTCACATAGGCTTTTTTTTTTATTGCAGTTATACAAATGGAATATCCATATAGACATGCCACTCACACTTTTTGGTATAGCCCCGTACAAACCAAACGCCCACTTTTGAAATTTTGTATGAAAAACTTTTTTATTGAAGTCAATATCAAGTACAAACTATATAACGGTGTCTTATATATATATATATATATATATATATATATATATATATATATATATATATATATATATATATATATATATATATATATATATATATATAGAGAGAGAGAGAGAGAGAGAGAGAGAGAGAGAGAGAGAGAGAGAGAGAGAGAGAGAGAGAGAGAGAGAGAGAGAGAGAGAGAGAGAGAGAGAGAGAGAGAGAGAGAGAGAGAGAGAGAGAGAGAGAGAGAGAGAGAGAGAGAGAGAGAGAGAGAGAGAGAGAGAGAGAGAGAGAGAGAGAGAGAGAGAGAGAGAGAGAGAGAGAGAGAGAGAGAGAGAGAGAGAGAGAGAGAGAGAGAGAGAGAGAGAGAGAGAGAGAGAGAGAGAGAGAGAGAGAGAGAGAGAGAGAGAGAGAGAGAGAGAGAGAGAGAGAGAGAGAGAGAGAGAGAGAGAGAGAGAGAGAGAGAGAGAGAGAGAGAGAGAGAGAGAGAGAGAGTATATATATATATATATATATATATATATATATATATATATATATATATATATATATATATATATATATATATATATATATATATATATATATATATATATATATATATATATATATATATATATATATATATATATACGCATATTTTTTTTTAGAGGTAGCCCCCATACAACCCACCACCCACTTTTTGATTATTTTATGAAAACCTTTACGAATAAAATTGTTTTTAATTTAAAATTGAACATGGTGGCTTCTCATGGATGTACGTTTCACAAAATTATCAGGGTGCGTTTCCCGTCCACTTTTGGAGTAGTCCCAACACCCACTTACCACCCACGTTTAGATTGTTAGGTTTTACAATGCATCCAATATGTCGTTAACATTAAATTTGTGTATGAGCGGTTTTGAAATATTGCAATTTTTCGCAAAATGTTTCGAAATGTTTTTCTACCTAAATAAATCGCATTTTTATAGTTGATGTCTTTAGTTTTGAGGCAGATTTAAGATTCATACGAGGGAAGCAGTCAAAGTCTATAAATAAATAGGCAACCGCAAATCATTCACACCCTTTTTAACCCTCTTAAACACAACATATTCGCTTAATATATATATATATATATATATTTTTTTTTTTTTGTAAGAATGTAAAGAGAAGCTCGGGCGAATGTAGTTTTCTTTCTAAAGTATTGCGTCTAAGGTAGGTAAAAAAACAGGTAGCGCGCTTGGACAATCACAAAGACAACCTCTCACAAAGCTCGCTCTCTCAGCTCTCTCAATTTGCTATAGCTGTTTCTTTCGGTTTTTGGTTTGAGTAAGAAAAATAGAGAATAAAATATTTTCTATCTCTGTCGTGCTGTAAAGCGCAATTCAAATCGTATAGCATGTCGATCGACCAGCTCGTCGTTAAGCTCGAGACTGTTATGGGCGCACTAGCAAACGTATTGGCGAGCATAAGTTGAGTATGTTTTTGATAGTGTTTTAGTTGGTAAAATTTTAAAAGAAGAGGAATCAAACAAATATATAAAACAAAAAAGAGAAAAAGAATTGATACACTAACGAAAACTCTTTTATAAGTGTGCATTAATTAATTGCATAACTGCACATTTATTATAAAAAAAAAAATTGCTAACTTATTGCCACTCTCTTTTTTTGGGTCATAATTTGTACAGTGTACCAAAATACAGCAACAATGCAACGTAACTAATTTCAAACTTTTGTTTCTCTTTAGCATTAAGCAGCCGACTTCGGCATGCGTTCGTTCGTACTTGGCCCCATGGCGCTATGACTAGACAGTGTTGATTTATGGCCGAGAGCATTTTCTGGATAATCCTGTATTATGAATACATATTGTTATTATTGGCTACTTTAACGACAAAAGATCGAATTTCGACCACTGGGAGAACTATAGTAAACTTAAAACGTGTGATGTTTTGTTTATTTCTTTTTTTTTTTTTTTGCTAGTAGCTACAATATTATACTACAGAGCTTCGAACACTTTAAAAATATTTCGAAAAGCAGCCAATACATATTCAATATGTACAAACGAAGTAATTCATTTCATACATAGACATGTATGTAGTACATTTTTTCTTTTTGATTTTTGTTATTTTTTTTACGTTGTTGAATTTGTTCGGCGGCATTGGTATAGGCATTAAATTGAAAAGCCAATAAAACACTCAATTTATTTAAATTGCATGCGATTGACAATCGAAGAGGCAACAACAACAACAACAACAACAACGTGTACAATAGGCTAAAACAGAACGCTCCAAAACATATGCACAAACGCATACACCGCTGTACAATATAGACTACAGCTGTCATAAATTCACACACAATGAAATTGTTTAACACGCCGCATGCAACTTCGATGCCAGTAAAACATGGCACATTCAGCCAATTCAGTCAGTCACCATGCCACATCAGCAGTGCTGCCAACATTTGCTTGTACTTATACTTATACTTCTCCTGCTTCTACTTCTTCTTCTTCTATTGCGCGCTGTCAAATTGCACACGTAACGCAACATGGCAATAATCAACGCCGTCGCCACCACTCCCAATACTTTCTCTCGCTGTCGGTCTATGCGCCTAAAAGATTGCTACAGACAATAAAAAATTGAATATGAATACAAAGCGTCGCGCGTTTCTTTTTTTCCTATCCTTTTTTTTTATTTGCCCCTTGTATGATTTTTGCGCATTTAAGCAAAACAAAAATAAAAAAAAAAATAAAACTCAGAAACGTGCCAGCCAAAAATCAAGCGTCTTAAGAGGGAGCCCTGCTCCACCGAATGATGCCTATATATGTGCGATGAGAGGCTTCTTTGGTCCTTTCCTAAAAATACAAAATGAAAAAACAAAAAACAAAACAAAAACGCCTTGTTCACTGCAGCACGCATTGCCTTGGCTTGTGTTGCTTTTAAATTGACTTCGACACACAGACAGACTTAGAACGTAATTCGTGCATTTTTCATAACATAACTCATCATTTGCCTGCTTCTGCTACTGCCACGCCTATATATATATATATATATATATATATATATATATATATATATATATATATACTAAATCGGTCCTTTTATTCATGTTCTTGCTGCTGCTACGTCTTAACAATTGTCATTTTTATCATTTGTCGAAGCGCAAACGATTTGAAATGTCGCCGTGTTGCTGTTGCTGATCCTACTCCAGCTCCTGCTCCAGCTTCTGCTTCTGCTTCTGTTCATGCTATTCCAGCGGTATGAGTAATTTGGCTTTTACACACTGACAACAACAACAACCGCGAGCAATCGCGCTCCCTGTAAAGTATGTTTAAAGTGTGTGCGTGCACCGCGTGTTCAATAATAAACGAGCAACAAAGAATGCCAAAGAAAAGATAGACAAACAGACCGACCGACCGACCGACCGACCGACTGATATGAGCGGGCTAACAAAATCTAGATAACTTGTAAATCCAGCTGAAAACATTGTGAGAAATCTAGTAGTAAGCACATACAAAAATTGATACTATCTAAAAATTGAAAGTGTCGAGAATGAGAGTCCATGTCTATATCTAATGTTGCATACGGAAATTTGAACCAAGCTTATACAATATGTTACAATACTGGTACGTCTGAGCATAGGTTTTTGCTTTGATAGTATACACTCTCTAGGTGCCGCACAGTTAAAAGTTATCTTAAAATATCATAGCTCGTACCCGTTTCTACCAGCTTCGAACTACTTTATCACACATGTGATATGTGGGAGACACGCTGTACTAAAACAAAACAAAAAAAATTGCCTTTATAGAAGTGAATGCAAATTTGCAGGTTTTTTCACTACTTCTTCATGTAGAATAAAATTCGAAATTACCAAAATATCGACGCGTTTCATTTTTGTGATGGAGAAAGTGGCGATTTACTCGGAATGTTTACTTAGGATATATAAATATATCAACGATGCATCGTCAACGAAAATATATCACTTCTCTTTGACATATCCATATATTTTATAACGAGAAGATTTGCACGCACTGAGTGCAATTGTTGTGCACTGTAAGTTCACGCTGGTTAATTTCAAATAAAAACTAAAACATATTAATAAACGGCCAAAACAAAAGAAAACATTTAGCCATCAAAATTGAATTTAAAATGCAGGAACTAGTGTCTGGAGTCATCTAGGAAGATCATCGGGTGCTAGTGTTGGGATAAAATCGCTTGCTTTTTTTTTAGCTGTGATTGAAAATTAACATTGCCAACCACTAGAATCGTTAATTTAAAAAATTTTATGTGACAAGTGGCATATCCACGTGACATATTCTTGTGCCAAGGCTAAAAGTATGAAAATGTGTTAAGCCAAACTGAAAATCTGACAATTAAATCAATCAGCAGTTAATGAGCTTTTTGACTGCAACGTTTTGTTAAATCGTTAACCAGCATAGAAGCTACGGTTAGCGTTTAACATTGAGAACATGAAAATGAGTCAATAATGGGTCATTAAAATTTAACAAGATATGGAGAAAGCAGCACTTAGAATATGAAAAACATATTACATTTATGTTTCCTTTTCATAAACAAAAAAACATGCCGCACTTATGTTAGCTCACTCGTAACAATGATACCGCTGCGACAGGACATTCAAGCAGGAACACAAACACACAAAGCCGATGGCAGCAAATAAACGTAATGCTGTAATATACATACAATTTTCTCTTTTAACAATTTTGAGCTGTACGCCATATTATTGACGCCTAAGCAAAATGTGAGGAAAATTCGAATTGGGAATGGAAACAAGTAGTAGCAGTAGCAGTAGCAATATCAGACTACAAAGACCCCAGGGGAACGCTCAACGCTCAAGACGCAGACGCTATGCTGAGCTGTGCCATTGACAACTACAACGACGATGAAGATGAAGACGACGACGACGACGACGACGACGACGAAGACGACGAAGAAGAAGATGAGACACTGTAGCAGATAAGACTGTTGACTGCTGTTGATGTCAGCGACGCATTGACAATGTTGACGAACTAAAGAAGAAGAACATGACTAAGGCGTACAATGGTGGTCCAACGGGCGCACATTTTGGGGGCGCGAGTGTTTTTAGCTGAATCAGCCGCAGCAGTTGACAGCCGTTACTGCGGGACTGAGAGCAGGCATTAATATTTTAAAATTCTACACAATTTTTGTATGATTTGGTTTTGCTACTTGTATTTTTTGTATTTTATTTTATTTTATTTTAATTCATTATTTTTTTTTTTTCTGGCACAACAATTACTGCGTTCAAAATCAGTGCCCTTCCACCGCTCGCTATGCTTGCGTGGCATGTAATACTCGTATGTGTTTGTGTGTGTTTGTGTTGCATACTTTCAGGCCAATGACAGCCACATGCACGCACGTTTCATGCGTAAACTGTTTAGGCTTATGCTAATTTACTTGTACATTCTGAGCAAAAAGTATTACAACTTGTTTAAAAAATTGTAAGTTTAAGTTTAAAGTAAGTCCTCTCGATAATTATTGACAATAAACTTGGTCTATAGACGCACAATGATTCGTGTTAGTTTAAGTTGTATTTTGAATATGCACTAATTTTCCATTGGTTTAATAGCAGCACAAAAGCGCTTAATTTTTTATTCATTTTTAAAGTGACTTTCGGGAATATTTGAAACAGTCTTTCACCTCTTGTTGTTTCATTAAACTTTTATACGACAATAACAAAAAGAAAACTCGTTTTTCGATACAAGTAATACGTATAGGGATGCACCGATACAGATATGTACTTGATACGTATCGATACTTTCATATAATAAGTGATAAGTATAGTAATAATTATCTAAAAGTACTTATGAGAAAAGCTGCTTTACAGGTGAAGTAGTGAAATACAGCTGGGCATTCACATGCGTTGAAACTTCATTATACGAATATGGTAAATTATTAATAGGCTGTTGCAAAATTATGTAATGGACTTTTTTTTTTTGTCATTTTTGAGCCCAGCTCGCCTTTCTGCTACTTATTTGTATACTCCCTTCCCTCTGTAACGATAAAAATTTAGTACAAATGCGAATTACGAAATAGAAACAATTAAAATATTCTATGCAAAAGCAATTCATTCCAATTGCATTATGGGTTCTATAAAAATATCTTGAGCATTGTGATGAAACAAACTGCATAAGACTTTGCCATACTTTATTCTTGAATTATTTTCAATTAAACATTGTTTCTACTTGATATTCTAAAAAAACTGCCTTAAAAATAATAAACTGCGCTAGGTATAAAGTAGAGTAGAAATTTTGTACATCTTTTCCCATTAAAAATAAGTACTAATACTAACTCATAACATGAATGATTCATGCCGATATATACAAGTAAAATATCGATGCTTTTCAAAATTTTTTTATGCGTACAAATATTGTTGGCTACATGTATCAGCGCATCGCTAAATACATACTGCATTATGAAGCTCTTTCAGACAAAACAGTATCATTAATTTTGTAACAGAATGTATACTTTTGCAATTCTATTGGTGACTTCTATGTCCACTTTGTCTTATATACAATAATTCGTTCATGTCAATCTTAGCTTGAACTGACTTAAAATTCTGCGCGCATATGCAATTAGTATTTATAACTCGCAAATAGCAAGCAAACGACGTGAGCGGTATGTATGCGAAGATATACACGAAAGCCAAGTAATAGAATAGAACTGAAACACCAAACGAAGCTAAACCGCTCAAAATTCATGTCCGACCTTTGCCCAACTTGTATTTTGCGTCTTTCAATACATAAAATCCATTTCATTTTCCATTAAAGTCTTCGACTGTTTGCAATTTTCTGCGGAAATTGCTATACAGAATTTTTAAGCACATACAACTCAAATATGCAAGTGATTGCCAAAAAAAAAAAACAAAAAAACAACCAAAAAAAAAAAAAAAAATAGAATCAGAAATAAAAGTTGGAAATGAAAGAACGTACCAACGAACGCACAGACGCACAAAAAGCCGTAGCAGCATTTTAGGCGAAAAACAGGCCAAAAATAAAAAGAAAGCCTAGAAAATAAAATTTGCCAGAAACAAGCAACAAACTTTATATCAACTGCTGCCAAACGGAAATAGCCACAAATAGATAGGCACATACTCGTGCATACGTACAAACATACGCACACGCACACGCACACACGCACAATTATAGTATGAGTGGGGCCAATAAATAGTTCCTTAAGTTGTATTAAATAATTTCAAAAACATTTGGGGCGTAGCACAGAAAACGCTTTTGCCTCAAAATTTCGAAATTTCATTCTATTCATTAAGTTTTATGAATGAAATTTTCTGATTTTGAGGCGTAATAAGCATTTTCTGAGATAACACGATAACATGTTTTCCCATAAATAAGACTTTGTGTTATGAATTTTTGAATTTTTTTTACGTTTTTTTTTAGAGCTAAACTTATACATTTTAGCATATCTCGTTTTAGAGTTGGCCACTTTAGTTAAGAAAAATATACCAGCTCGGTAGACATGGAGCAGTAGAAAGAAATGTGGCGAAAAACAAATGTTTTGTTATTTCAAAATTTAAATCACAATTTCGTTAAATCGACCAGAAAATTCAAAAAATGTGCTAAAAATGCTTAGTTTATCAGTTTGTATATAAAGAAGAACATTTTATAAAGAAATCAAGCTACGTTTGAAGCAAAACCATGGAAAGATAACGAAACTATGCACAATTGAGCGAATGTGTTAAAAATTGACTTTTTTTTTCTAAAAACTTTCACGTCACTCAAAACTCGAGTTCCATCAAACAGATTTCTTTATATATCCCAAATTAAAAATATTCATGAGAGTGTCAATCTTCAGTACAACGTTTACGTTGTACGTTCTCCACAGAAAAATAATCTTTCGCAAATTGTTAATACGCACTCACTACATCACTCACTACAGATTTCCACATGCTTCAAATCAAAATTCGTTTTGTGTTCGCGATGGTTCTACTTACTTTAGTTATTTTACATTTTTACATTTTCTAATATAAATTTTTATCAATCTTACAATCAATCCTAATACTTATCAACTATACTCAAACTTCATAAAGTTTTGTTAGCCTCCGCATATTTCAGCCCTTTTCAGTCAGTCAGTCAGTCAGTCAGTCTGACTGTCTGCCTAGTTGATGCGCTCATGTCTATTCATCATGCTCATGCAGAGCTATCATAATTTTTTTACACAAAACTTTTTTTTTGTTTTGTTTTTGTTTTTGTTTTGTTTGGAATAGAACGAATGTTTGTAGCCAGCGTAGACAGCCAGTGTAAAGGGGGCGTTAAGGCGTTTTTAGACATTGTAGACAGTTGCAAGAGTGTCATAAATGAATGTACCAAAAATCAGTGAGAAAAAATTATTGCGTGTTGCAAACATTTGTTATGCCATTTGTTCTAGCTTTGAATTGCTCTCGACATGCTTTTGGAATTCATCGTTCATGTTGGTTGTAGTTGTTGCAAAACTTGCAAAATGCCTGAAAAATTCATTGAAGCATAGAACAAGACACCAACAACAGCAACAAAAACTACAGACGCCCACTAAGAACCACACTATTCCGATCCTTTCCAGCCCATTACTAGTTAGCCTACATTTTAGGTTGCGTTTTGGCAAATACGAGTATTGCGTAGACGGAATACTTTTTGCGTGTCAGCTTCAAGCGTAGTAGCAAAGTATGATCGACTATGCGATACGCTGTAAAAAGTCTAAGAACATATATTTGCGTATGGAGTTACGTTAGATATTTCAGCGGCATCCGTTCGAAAGCATTAAATTTGAGTTCTAGTTTAAATAAGAATTAAATTTTCTATAACAAAAACCCGAATGCTGCAGCTTATTGTGTGCTTAGCTCGATCAATGCATATACTTATTTGCACAGATTTTAGAAGAATCAAAATCTTTAATCGTTTCTGAAGATTTTTGGCGCTTAGACGGACTTCGACGCCGATCCGTTAGGCTGTTACATACATTTGCACAAACTTAATATACAAATTTATGCTTATAGATAAAGGGTATAAAACTTGTATTATGTGGAACAGCAGTAAAGGAGGTAAAGCAAGCAAGCAGTCTGTCTGCCTGTCCCTCTAACTGCCTGCGTCCATCTTGCATATATATCGTTCTTTAGTTCACTGATACATTTAGAGTCGTCGGCAAGACAAGCGGCAGCCAAGAAGCTGGTAATATATACTTTTATTTTTTTTCGTTCTCGTTCTTCAGGCACAACGCTTATATTTCTACTACTACTTCTACTACAGCTGAACTTTGCAAACACCCTCATCTCAATCACAACTCCAGGCTCTTCATGTTGCAGTCGAATCTCAATTATTAATGAGTGCTGCTCGCTAGCTCACACCACAAGCGTTTTTGCCAGTTTGCGTGTAAAAATGTATACCCAACCGCACGCAGTCAGCAACGAAACGAAAAAGATGGAGCTAAAAAGAAAACTCCATCTAAATAAAAAAACACATATTACCGAAAAACGGATTCAGGGAAAAACGTTTTGAATTGCTTGGCAAAATTTGGTTTTCATTTTGCTGTAATGCTATACAAGTGTACGAGGGATGTATGATAAGACAATGATTTACTGGTGTTTTGTGCAAAATTTTATCGCAAGAAAGTTTTACTATTTTGCTAAATTGCGTAAATTGAAACGGAATTTATGACACAAGTAATCGAAAACCTTCTAGTTTTTAAATAGCACTGAACCAAGTCACTGGTGCAGTGCATCAATTTATTATACCCGTAGCCTCTAAGAACTCGGCGTTCATACAAACGGAAAGACGGACTGAGAAATATGGCTAAATGGACTTGGCTTTTAATGCCAATCAAGAATTTATAAGTACACTTTATTTACTTTGTGTCAATTTCACGACTTGCCTATAACTTTGTAGGTCATTTTTAACACACTATATCCTAGTGTTCAATGTCACGACTGTTGTTTAGCCTATAAACGTATTGCCTATTTCGACGAATCATTATATATACTATTTCAAAGATAGCTGCCAACTTGACTTCACAATTTCGATAATAAACCAAAGCAAAAGCAAAAGCAAAATGAAAACAAACAAAATTGAAATTTTTTATTAAAATTTGGAATGCAAACGTGCATATTATATTCATGGATTGGCTCGGTTTTTCCTACTGTGGCGGCACTCACTTTTATGCGTTTACATTTGTGCAAATGCATGGACTGTCCACCTGTTCAGCATGTAGCATCTGACCGATAAATAAGGCACAAGTAACGATAACATACAAAAAAGTAACGATAACAGATAAAAAGTGACCGATAACAGACCATAAATCGATTTATACTGCAGCGCTACTCGAAATGGATTTATTACAATTGTTAAGTCGTGAAATATTATTCCCCCAACTAATAATAACATATCTTGGCAATTCGTTTTCTCTAATGTATTTCTAAGTCATGAAAATAGCCCTTATATGTACTTAAAAAACTATTATTGAATATATGCTATGAACCAATAGCAACAAATAAATAGTAAATAAAATCTGAATTTATGTGACATTCGCTTGAATTGCACGGTTTCGAAATTATTTTGATTCAGTTTACTTTTTTGGCATGTGTTACTTACTTCTTAGGCCCTTAAATACGAAATGCTTGCATGTAAATGATACTATAGATGATATTATTGTATTCAATCAATCACAGTTGGTAGAATATCTATATTAAGTGCTATCGTGTATAAGTATAGCAAACGCAAAAGAAAACGCAGATGAAAGGACGATCCTCTCTAAAAGTATATTTTAATCCGATTTTGCCGCACTAGTTGTTTGGTTTGAACAACTTAAGCCTTATCCAGCAGATTTTGGGCCTCAAACATGAAATTTGATATTTTGTCTCATTTCTAAACGCTCTTCAATATGCCAAAAAAATATGTGAAATATATGAGATTAATCGTGCCAGGCTTCTCTGTCTGTCTGAATCAAAACTAGTCTCTGAGTTTTTAAGATATCGAACTGAAATCGGGTATGGAGACTACCTTAGTGCCAAGGCTGAACATATAACTTAACTATCATGCCACGCACACTTTTAGTGGTAGCCGCCACATAAACCCAACTCTCAGTTTTCGGATTTTGTATAAAAAACTTTTTTATTACAGTCAGTAACAACTTGATATTTGATATTTTCTTACGATCGGATCTAAATTTTGGATAATAAATGAAGAACTTCGTAAACAAACAAAATTGCAGCCTTTTTAGAGAGAGAGAGAGAGAGAGAGAGAGAGAGAGAGAGAGTAATCCACAGAAGTTTCTATTGCATTCGAAGACATTTCCTGTTTGGTGCGGATTTTGGGCAGGCGGGATTATTGGGAAACATAACTTTTGAAACGAGAATGGCCATGATACCTAACTTTTTTACATTTACATTGGAGTTACATTGGAGTTTTTGCAAGAAAAGTTCCTAGAACCTGTTATTTCCAGAAAAGGCTATGTGCAATAGCCACCAAGTTCGTGCGATTTAACGCACTTGAACATTTTTCTCTGATACTACGTTAAGTCGCTGGCTTATGGCAAAATTGACCAACCAAATGGAAAACCATTTATTAATGGGCCTGTCTCATCTACATTTGGGGGTAATGCCCGCGCACTAAAAAATTATGCCCTACCTCGGAGTTTAAACCCGGCGCCATTGCGATGCAATGCATATAAGCGCAGAGTCCTTTAACCATACTAGTTAGTTTTCAGTATGGGTTTCAGCGTCATTGGAAACTATATTCACTGCTTTAATGAGTTTTGCACTTTTTTTTTTGAGAGTCTTGATAAAAAATAGTATTTGTCAAAATCAGAGCACGCAAAATATGCTCAACTAAATATTTCTATGCTGTCTGCTCAGCGCAAGGACAGAGAAAAATGAACCAGACTCGCTCACTCTCTCGGCACAACACTTCTTTTTGATTCTTTCGTCTCTACTGTTTCATGCTTCTCGATGAACAAAACACACGAAGCTCTCCTACGATAATGGCTTGATGGGAACACTTTCATTCGACTCTCAGCAACTGAGCAAAACGAGTCAACTGGAAGCTCTAAGTGTCTTTTTTGTTGTTGTTGCGTGGTTGTGGTTGTTGCTTTAAATATTTCATCGCTGGCAAAGCGTGGAAGAGGGAGGGAGAAAGAGATAGGGCGCCAAATGGTGTACATATGTTAAAATATAAGTAACACACATACTACATGCGCTAAAGACACTTTCGACAAATTTTGCGCAGCAAAGTGTCGCAAGTGAACAAATGCATAAAGTGAGCGACTAAAAACTCTCGTTGATTGAACCAAGACCGCGTTTGAAAAAGAAACAGAGTTGAATTGTCTCTTCGCATATTTTAGAAATCGTCAAAAATCAAAATATGTTAAAATATATTAAAAATCAAATTTCATAATTTTTTATAATCAATGTTATGTAATCCATATAAAATTAGAAAATTCGAAATATTTTGTGCAATCAAGTCTCAATTTACTTGTCTAATTAAAGAAAAGAAAAAAGCATTTGAATAAAGAACGTTATCTAATTATAATATCTCATACGATCTACGTACGTAACAGTATCTACTCGTATCTATGTAATGATACTCTTACTAAATACATTCTCGTATGTATGTCTGACTGCGTAACTATAAGATTGTGAAATATAAATGCCTGAAGGTATAACAAAACGACTCCCTTCAGTTCACACTCTACCAAAAGTATCTCAGTATTTTGTGCTTCTCAG
>JAWNNQ010001843.1:0-29814 GCA_035044765.1 Leucophenga montana
ATTTACTGAAACAAAATGTGCTGACAACGAAAATCACTTTAGAAAAAATTTTGGTAACAATGAAGATACAAATTGTGTTGAAAATAATTTTGAAGAACAAATTTTAAAAATAGACGTTGAAGATAATGAACAATTTAACTTAAATATTGCAACAAATGTGCCTTGTAACGTAAAGATGCAGTTGAACGAATGTTTAGAAAACTTTATACTGATTCTGAAAAGCCAAATATACCAAAAGTTAGAAGCGAATTAAAATTAGTGATTGATGATGTGAAACCGTTTAGTTGCCCCCACGAAGATTATCTTATGCAGAGAAAAAAGAGTTGCAAAATACATTAGATGATTATTTAGCAAGAAAAGTTATAAGACCCAGTGAGTCTGAATTTGTGTCACCAATTGTACTTGTTAGAAAAAAGACTGGAGAACTTAAAATGTGTGTGTGGAATATAGAAAGCTAAATAAAGCCACTGCTAAAATAAATTATCCTATTCCGTTAATAGATGATTTGGTGATTTTATCACAACTTTAGGACAATTTGAGTTTTTAAGAATGCCTTTTGGGCTGAAAAATGCGTATAAAAACATTTAGTGGAAAACAAGACAGAACTTAGATTAGATAAATGTGAGATTTTACAAAGTAGAGTTCGATATTTAGGATATTTAGTTAAAGAAAATGGAATAAGAGCGGATGACAAAGGACTGAGTGCAATAAAGGATTTCCCTATGCCGACGAAAGTACATGAAGTACAAAGTTTCTTAGGATTTTAGGAGATTTATTAAAGACTTCTCAATTTTAGCTAAGCCACTGCACGATCTTACAAAAAGGATAGAAAATTTAGTTTTGGAAAAGAAGATCTTATTGCATTGGATACGTTAAAAAGTAAGTTGATATAGTCACCCGTTTTAGCAATTTATGATCATACGGCGGAAACTGAACTGCAGTGTGACGCAAGCTCTTTATGTTTTGGAGCAGTAAGAAATGGCATCCAATATTTTTTTTTCGAAAAGATCAATAGAGTCAGAATAAAAATAACATAGTTAGTTAAAAACTTTAGCTATAATTTATGAGTTAAGACGATTTAGAATATACTTGCAAGGTATTCAATTTAAGATAATTACTGATTGTAACTCACTTACAATGACGTTGAACAAAAAAGAGTTGAATCCTCGTATAGCCAGGTGGGCGTTAGAGATGCAAGAGTTTGATTATACAGTACAACATCGTATAGGAAAGCGTATTCAGCATGTAGATGCATTAAGTAGAGTTATGCAGATTATGACAATCGAAACGAATACGTTCGAAGAAAATTTAGTAATATGCCAGAACAAGGATGCAAAAATTAGAAAACTTAAGGAAGAATTACAGAAAAAAGAACATAAATTTTATGAAGTGAGGAACGGTACATTGTACAAGAAAACGAATAACGGTATTATTTTACGTTCCAGAAGCAATGGAGTGTCAAGTTTTGTTCAAATACCATAATGAAATGGGTCATGTAGGTGTTAACAAAGTTAGCGAATTAATTATGAAAAGTTATTGGTTTCCTAATATTAAGAAGAAAGTTGAAGAACATATTAGAAACTGCCTAAAATGTATTGATTTTTTATCAAAGAGTGGTAAAGGTGAAGGTTTTGTCCATAGTATCCCCAAAAGTGATAGTCCATTTGAAATGATTCATATTGACCACTATGAACCCATAAATTATAAAGGAACCGTTAGCAAACATATTTTAGTTGTGATTGATGCATGTACGAAATTTGTTAGATTGTAGTGATAAAAACTTTACGTGATCATTTTAGATCTTATAGTAGGCCGAAAATTATAGTTTCTGATAGAGCTAGTAGTTTTACGTCGAACGAATTTGTAGAATTTTTAGAAGAAAACAATATTAGACATGTTAAGATAGCAACCGGTTCACCTCAAGCGAACGGTCAAGTTGAAAGGGTGAATAGAGGTTTAGGACAAATGTTAGCGAAAATGATAGATCCAGAGAAGAATTTAGGTTGGGATAAAAATTTAGAAACAATAGAGTTTACCTTAAACAACATAATGCATAGAATGATTAGCGAGCATCCGAGTGTAATGTTTTGGAGTTAATCAGAAAGGCAAAGTTATAGACAGTCTTAGAGAAAATGTTATGGAACAAGGACAAGAGGTTAGAAAAAATTTAGAAGAAGTCAGAACAAAGGCTAGAGAGTGTTAAAGGAGAGCACAAGCGTATAACGATAATTATGTCAACTCAAAAAAGAAAAGGTCCAACAAAGTCAAAGGAAGGCGATTACGAGTACGTAGTAATTAAAAATTTTGACAGTCATGTTGGGGTAGCGAGAAAACTTATACCAAAATTCAAAGGACCATATAAGGTTAGCAAAGTCTTGCCAAATGATCGTTATGTCATAACAGATGTAGATGGGTTTCAACATTCGCAAATTCCATACAAAGGTACATGGGCTGCAGACAACATAAAGCCTTGGCTAGTTGAAAACAAAATATTAACGAAAATATTAAAATTATAGAAAATAAGAAAGACAATGCAAAGGACATAGAAAATATTAATGAAAAAACTGTTGTTACACAAAATGAAAAGACTAATGTCAAAACAAAAACTAATGATATAAATCCTAAAAATGAAAAAAAGATAGTTTTAAGTAGTGAAAACAAAGATTATACAAAGACAAAAGGCAAAAGTAAAAATAATGAAGAATTTAGCAAGACAAATTATAATTTAAGAAGCTATGAAAAATTAGATAAAATATTAAGGATCAGATGATCCTGTATCGTCAGGATGGCCGAATTTTAGTAAGATAGGCTAAGCGTAGTGTATGTAAGAACCCTGTGTAATGTGTAGTAGTATAAGTACATGTATGTTCATTAGTGCGTAAGGGTTTATGTGTATTAGTATGTAATCGATGGCTTGCGGTGCTCAATGCGCCGACTGAGCGAGAGCATAAAACAGTATTAAACGATCACTGAAACGAAGCACAACGTGTGTTATGACTCGGGTGCCTAAAATAGTAAGTTATTTTAAGACTCTTAGCGATATACTTGTAATCAAAAATATGAATTTGATTCTACAACTACCACAAAAATGAAACAGGTCATACAGGCGGTAATAAAAATTATGAAGGTCTGAAAAGACAAATATATTATGCCAATTTAAAACTTTTAATTCAAAAATATATTAACAATTGTACTGTTTGCAGTAGAACAAAATTTGATCGGAATCCAATAAAGAGCAAATTCTATATCACAGAAACTCCACCAGATATTAATCAAATCATTCATATGGATGTATATACAAACTCTAAATCAAATTTTCTCACATTTGTTGATAGATTTTCGAAGTTCGCTACTGTACTTTACCTGGAAGATAGAACTAACCAAACAATTATAGCAAAATTAAGATTATATAAATCCCAAAAAGGTAATTTTAGTAAATTAATTTGTTATAATTAATTTAAGAGCATAAACAAAAAAGAGTATCAACGGGATGAAAATATTGTGTTACATTTGGTAAAACCAAATAATCATACTAGAAACGCAAATATAGAAAGGCTACAAGGTACGTTAAGCGAAAAAATTACAATGTTAGGTATATAATATAAAGAATTAAATATTAAAGGTAAAATGAGCAAAGCTATTGAATATTACAATAATAGCTATAATTCAGTAACGAAAGAGAAACCAATAAAAGTTGAAGTTGGAAATTATGATAAAAAGAAAATATTTAGTGTCAATACATTAGAAAAAAAAGAAGAATATACTAAGAAGAAACAAAGAAAGAAAAATACAGAAAATAGAGAAACTGGATATATAAAAAATTATAAAGCTTTAAGGCGCAAGGGACAACCTAAATTTAAATTAAGTAATCTTAAGGATATACACATTTCTAATGTTAAAAGAAAAACAAAATATGAAGGATTAATTGATCCAAATCAAGTTAATAATTAAATCTGTATATACATAGAAGTTACAGGAGTATCATAATTTTAGCGAGGGGGAAGTGTGACATATATTTCATTCATCTCGCCTTTCACATATTTTTCTCTATTTAATCATATATCGCTCTCTCACTAATTATAAGCTTATTGTCTGTAGCTTTAAGTTCAATCTCCATTAACTCTAAGTTCGTTTTCTGTTAGATTTAAGAGTTAGTTCTAATTTGATCATCAACTGATTTAATACATGAAGCTCAACATTAAATTAAAATTTTATAAATAAATATAAATAAATAAATATTTAAATTTTTTAGAACTCAAAAAGTCGAATTGATGGATCATCCGCCTTACAGTCCTAATATAGCACTCAATGGATTCTTTTTGTTCCCGAACATCAAACAAAAATTATGTGGGCATGCATTTCGAAACTATTTGAGAAAATACTTGTTGGAAAACTTGCGCAGAACACAATATAATTCCTTCACAACAATTTGGTTTTCGGAAAAAGCATGAAACTATTGAACAAGTAAATCGTATTAATTCGTTCCCAAGGACGACTGGGTTTTCGGCCCGGACCTATCTGCCCAAGTGGCTCATCAGGTATATATGTATACAATTTTTTATATGGATCAACAGTTTTGTCGGCGCCAATGTTGAAAATACTCCTGTGCCGCGCCGGCATTGAATAAATTGTATATATATATATTTCCTGATGCAGCCAAAATCAAGCTGTTACAACTAGCTGTTAACGGTTATAATTTTTATATATAAAAATTATGAATTAAGAATCATTTATTGATTTTTTTTTCATTTAAATTGGCAAATAACTCTTATTTTTGATTAGATAGATAAAATTATGAAATAACCATTAAATTGCAATTTTTATGTAAGAGTCGCTAAATAACTCTTATTTTTCAACTTTTATAATAAAATTTGACAATAAAAATTATTTGGAAAATATAATTTTAAATGTGATTTTTATTTTTAAAGTTGAAAATAAAAATCAAGTGTTTTGTGACGTATTGTCAACCTGACTCGCTGATGAATGAGAAGTTTGTGGTGACACCTCCTCTTGTGTTGAGTCAACCTGCCAAAAGAAAATATAATTCAGTAAAAATTTAATTTATTCGCGATTAATTTTTGAATGGGATTTTGAAGTAATATCCTGCGAATTCGTGGGTCCAAATATATTGCGATTGAAATTTTTTTTTCTCCACGGGCTCATTAGCATCAAGTTGCTGTTCTACCTCGTTTTTATATATTTCTATATGAGAATCCTGCAAGCGTCTTCTTAAGTTTGTGAAGTAGGTTCCTTTAAAGGAAAGCTTACAAATCTTGCATTTGGACAAACTTTTGTCCGATTCAAAAGTAAAAAAATTACGCACACCTAAATCTCGCTTACGGCCCATTGCGATCAAAATTCTATTAAACTAATCAAGCTAGCAAAAATACCACGAGTGATCCGTGATATTCACATACAGTATGCCCTTGGAAAACGGACACATTTCAATTAAAGTAAATCAAACAAATATATGTTTTAAGTAATATTCTATTAATAGAATTACCGTTTGTTTGCAAAATCATAAATCATAATTTTTGTTAGAATATTGCCTTTACCTTAGGGGAGCTGATATGCGCAGTTTTTGTTGTAAGCTATGTTAAGTCTGTTTCGCATCAATAAAAAACAAGTTCAACACACATGCAGTGCTGGTGCTAATGAGCTGGCCGACCAAGAGTGGGTAAAGAGAAATAATAAATTTGTAAATCTCTAAGCACTTGCCTTGAATTGATGCAAGTTTGTAGGATCCTTAATATTGATCCTTTAAAGACATGTAAAATACCAATGGAAAGGTATTGAGACAAAGATCATTTATGTATATCAACTTTTTTTAATTGATTTTTATTTTCAACTTTAAAAATGAAAATCACAAAATAACTTTTATTTTTTGATTTTTATATAAAAAATGCAATTTAATAATTATTTCATAATTTTATCTTTATAGCCAAAAATAAGAGCTAAAATTAATTTTTATCATAAAATTACAATTAAAAGTTTATCCTGTTTCCAGAATAATGTATCCTGAATTATTATATCTAAGATTTACCCGTTCATCTAGATACATTTTTTCAGGATTGAGTTTTTTAAACTCATAACCCTTATATGCGGTCCCTGGTTACAACAACAACAAATGAAATTCAAAAAACCTTCGAGAAGAGAATGTCAGTAACGTCAGCATTTGACAAAGTGTGGCATGATTAAAATAAAAATTCTTTTGTCACCGTATGCACACAGAATTCTAAAGTCTTACTTAACCGACAGAATATTTTCTGGTAAATGTGAAATTTTATCACCGCAGACAGAAGATAAATGCCGGAGTCCCGCCAGGAATGTGTTATACACAGCTGACCGGCTTACAGACTCATGGTTGTTAATTTTCCGATGACACTGCTATATAAAGCTGTGATAAATGCCACATAAAAGCTTCTGATGACTTCATCGTCCTCTTGATATTCCGTCTGCCGTTTGACGTTTTCCATACAAATGCATAAAAGTGAATTGTGGGTTTATATGGGACTCCCTCAAAAAGTGGGTAGGACACGCCCATTTATATATGTATATGAAGCGGTTGTCCATTAAAATCCACAAAATCAAATTTCAAGCAAATATTGATCTAAATGAAGGATATTTCATAAAAAACCCAAAATTGAACGGTATGTTTGTATGGGGGCTTTCTCAAAAAGTGGACGGGCCACGCCCAATTGTCTATGTATGTTAAGCGGCTGTCTCTTAAAAGGCAGCATATCGCATTTCAACTTAATAATGACTTTAATAAAAAAGTTTTTCTTACAAAAAGTCAAAAGTGGACCATGGGTTTGTATGGGAGCTACCCCAAATAGTTGGCGGGCCATGCCCGTTAGTCTATGTATGTTAAGCGGCTGACCATAAAAAGGCACCACTTTGCATTTCAACCTAATATTGACTATAATAAAAAAGTTTTTTATACAAAAAGTCAAAAGTGGGCGGTGGGTTTGTAGGGATCTACCCCAAAAAGTGAGCGTGGCGGGTCAATACTGACACTCTATTAAACTGCAATAAAAAGAAGTGTACGTGCAAAATTTCAACTGGATAGCATAAAAATTGGTCCCCAAAAAATGAGCAACAACATACAGACAGACAGACGTACATGGCTAGATCGATTCGTCTCGTCGAGCTATTCAAGAATATATATACTTTATGGGGTCTGCGATGGCTCCTTTAATGCGTTACAAACTTTCAGACAAACTGATAATACCATTTCACACTGTGTGAATGGTATAAAAAAATGTTTGTTTGATCCAAATTTTAAAACTTTATTTTAAAGATTGAGAGGATAGGGCCGACAGTGACGCACAGACAGACATAGGTACATCGACTATTCTCGACGAGCTGATGAAGACTATATATATTCCGAAAACTCCAAACAAAAAAACTATTGTTGGCATACATTGTTATGTTTACTTAGCTGACACGAAAAACCAAATACGGAGGGCCACACAATTGAAATGCTTGTGGATCATGTCAAAAAAACTGCTTCTGGTCATATCCAAAAAATATGACCTTTTCAATCGGACCAGCCTTTTTTAAGAAATTGCATATTCTGAGCAAAACAAAAAAAGCCCATCATTACTTGTGTTCATAAGCATGAGGTTTCTATTTGAACTTTAGTAATAGCAAACAGGACAGAACGCTGCAGTGGAGCGTGTGTCGACTTTGAGGTATTTTTTTTTTAATTTTACCAAATTTGGCGTTTCTAGCTTTATTAATTGAAAACAAAAAAAAAAAAATTGGTTGTCGGTAAAGTCGGTTTACGGACGATAATTTTACGTGATAACGTCATAAGAAAAAATGAAAAATTGCACACTTTTATGATATGAATTGAATTATTATCACTGAATTATCATTATTTTGTATAATACGAACGCTAAATTACATATTACAATCGATTCCAACCATACAAATGAAAAATATTAATATATCGTCACAAATTTTATATCAGTAGTTATATTTATATCAGTAGTATGCTTTCGTCACTTGATTTTTACCTAGCCAAGAGGTTTTTTTATTTGATATCAGTCATGTTAATAGAGAAGATAAATAAAATGCTTGGATAAAACTTTATATGAAACCTAAACCTTGATTAAGGCTTCTTATATGAACCATAAATTTGTGTGGGGCTATATTTTTAAGTTGTCCCTTCTGAACATATGTGGGACATTTCAGCCTTTCAATAAACTCATTAAAAAAAAAAAACAATACATTTTTATTTCAAAACTTAAAAGTGGGCCATATTTCTAAAGCGACTGCCTTGAAGTCTCTATCTCTGATAGTCTACGAGATGTTTTCGTTCAAGGAGACTGGCGGACGGACAGACGGACAGGACTATATAAACTTGTCTTCGCATGTTGATGAAGAACATACATATATATAAAATGGGATTTACCACTTCTCATTCTGCCTGTTAAATAGATTTCCACATAATTAATATTCCCTTATGGTACCGGTTAGGAAAAATAGACATTTTGTTTTCTATACTAATATTATAAAGAGGAAAGGTTTGATTGTATGATACCAATAGGCTCCGAAAATACTGGACCGATTTGAAAAATTATTTCACTGTTGGGAAGCTACACTATTAGCGGTTGACATAGGCTATATTATATTTTCAAAAAAATTAGGGTTCCTTACTAAAACTCCAATAATGTAACCCAAGGTGTAAAAAAATGACCTACAAAATTCCTGACATCGAGTACGCTTGGAAAACTATTGATAATAGAACAAAACAATGCACTACGACTTTGCAGAACACATCATTATCTACAAAAAGTGTTCGTTTAGTAGAAAAGAAGTTCTTTTTAAAACTAAACAAAAGTTATTTTCAGAACTAAACCTAGCAACCTAAGCAAATACTTTAGTAAAAAGGAAGTTGAAAAATTTTTGTATTATTTTAAAATGCCAAAAAAATCAATATCTCAACTTTCTAGAAATAGTACCCAAGCGAGGTCATCAAAACTACGTCGTAATGAAAAATTTTCATCAGAAACTGAAAAACGTCTTGCAAATCAGAGAGAATACGCGTCACAATCGCGTGTAAGAGAGCCAAGTATCGATCGTTCGCAGCGGCTTGCTGAACAAAATTTGAAAACCTCCCAAGTACGCGTGCGAGAGTCGAGTACGGAGCGTTTGCAGCAGCTTGAAGAGCAAAATATTTGAAACTAGCTGCCAATGGAGGAAGGAAAAGGTGAGTGTTGCTAATGGGTTCGAATTGGAAGAGGGGCAGGGGGAAAAGGAGGTAGGATAAGGGATCATATGGAAGGAGGGGTAATGGCAGCAACGCGCTGGGTACCATTTAAGATAGAGGGATGAAATGTTGTATACATGTGAATAGGATCGAAGGGGGCAGGGAAAAGGGTTGGTAAAGTAAGGAGAGGTAGGGGAGTGGGGCAGAGGAATGGGGGCAGCGTAAGGGTTCGTTGTAGAAGGGGTGGAAGGAACAGGAGAAGAGGGTTAGGAGAATTGGTGGTAGTGTAAAGGGGCATGGGGAAGGTGGGACAGGGAGTAGGTGGGGCAGAGGGAAGGTGTGGTAGGTGAAAGGAGATGCAAGGAGAAGGGCAGCAACGCGAAGGGTAGCAGCTCGTTGGATAATAAATTTATGGCAATCAATGTGCGAGATTAAATAACTAATTTATTTTATTGGCGATTTGTACTTATACATACATATATATGTTATTTCTTGCATGCGTATCTATATACATATGAATACATACAAAATAATCCAAAAAGAAAAGTGTATCAGAGTATAACAGGTTTTTGTTAACGCTGTGTATAACTGATGTAACAGACATACATAACTGATGTATGACGCATTAGGAAAAATAAATGAAAAGTATATGAGCACGAAAATTTTTTTCCAATTTTCGGCAAAATCGCAAAATGTACTTTTCAAAATATACTTTGACCTAACAGTAACAGCAGCTTAACAGTAACATCAGCTTAACAGTAACAGCAGATTAACAGTAACAACAGCTTAACAGTAACAGCAGCTTAACAGTAACAGCCATTAGTATGACGCATTAGGAAAAATAACGAACACTCATATTTACCTAATAACACACTCTGATATTTGCGATGTTATATCTCAGCTCACAGAAAAGTATAATATATCAAAATTTCTCGCGAAGTTTTACCACGCCAAATATGAGCACGAAAATTTGGTTTCAATTTTCGGCAAAATCGCAAAATATACTTTTCAATATTTAATATGACCTATATTTTTTTAAGTAGGTATTGTACAGCACCATATTAGCATTCATTTGAAGGTATTCAAGAGACCAACGAACTATTACACGTTGAAATATATTAAGCTGTTTGGCCACAGTAACCAATTGAAATTAAAGCTTATTCTGAGCTTTTCCCGCCAAAATCCGCCATTTTGAAAAAAGTTCTAGAACAAAAGTTTCTTAATTTTTTGTGTACTAAAATCTTGTATCAATAAAATTTTGGTTTTATAAAGGATTCAACAAACACACAAACTATTTCATTAACTCGTCAAAAATTTCCAAAATTCATAACTTTTGAGTGGGAGAACCGATTTTTGTGATCTTAGGTTCGTTGGACTCGTCTCGGCCTCAAGAATAAATAAAAAATAAGTTTGAGGTGATAACTTTTCACTTTGGCGTTGGGCTAGATGAAAATACAAGTAATTGAGTACGAATCAATACACTTAATTTTCATTGAATAATAACTGCCTTCGTGCTTCGTATTGATTCTATTATTTCTACATAGTTTTGCGTTGCCGGCATCAAACACAAACAAATTTAATTTTTAAATATTTCAATTAAATACAACTACAAATAAATATTACTCGTGCATATTTAATCGCTGTATCTCGCCCCCTCACGCTTGCATTTACATTAGTGAGCTCCAACTCAAACACTCTCTCGCTCTCACGCTCTTAATGTTCGGCTCGTATACGTGTTTGTGTGCGCAGCAAGTATTTTTGAGTGTCTATAAAATAAGCAATATATTTACGCATATAAAATGTAACAACAACAAAAATATACAAGAAAAGAGTGGTAAAGCAGTAACAAATAACAACAACAGCTACTGCAAAAGCAGCCTCAAGTACAACAACAAGATCGTAGATGACGTACAGCCGCACCCCACCGCGCGCTATATAACACTAATACGCAAACACACAAATAACTATAGCTTTCACAAGCCAATGCTTCACACACAAGCCGCCTTCAGGCGGAACGTGAGGGGCATGGATCTTTCCTATTTGGCGGCGTTCGTCGATTTGCACTTAAAAACTGAAAATTGGCGGTAATATGTAATTGAGCTTTTAAATAAAGTTTTTATTTTCTTGGACATCAATTTGTTTCTGTAGTTAAGCATCTTCTCACTACATCGCAACATGACGAACGCTCACCTACATATTACAATTAACCCTTACCATACTCGTACAATTGAAAAACATAAATATTTCGTCCCAAAATTGATATCAGAAATTTTGTGAGTTGCAAGGAAGCTTTCGTCACTTGGTTTTTACCTTGTCAAGAGGTTTTTTATTTGAAATCAGTAATTTTAATAAAGAAGATGAACAAAGTGCTTGGATACAACTTTAAATGTACCTTGCCCAAGGCATCTTATATGAACCATAGATTTGTGTAGAGCTATATTTTTAAATATGCGGGACATTTCAATAGAGAGAGAGAATTGACGAAAAATTTCAATAACAACAAAAACAACACATTTTCATTAAAAATCTTCAAAATGGGGCCAGATTTCTAAAGGGGCTATCCCTTAAAATGCTTTCATACACTTTATCTGAAGATTGAAAGGGAGAGTCAAAATACCCAAACTAGAGGACTCTATTAGTCGGACGGACAGACGGACAGTTCGATATCATCCGATGCTGAACAAGAACATATATTTTGTTTTTATATAATATGGCAATATCAAATTATGGCAATAAATGTGCAAGATTAAATAACCAATTTCTTTTCTTGGCAGTATATAATCGTACATACATACATATATATGTTATTTCTTGCATATGTATATTACATAAATACAATATATTAAATATATTTTTATATATGAATTTATTTTATATATTTATGTTACTTATTTATACGAATGCATACGAAAAAAGTGTGGCAAACAAAATTTGGATTTTCTAATGGACTCAAACAAGCAAACTATTTCATTAACTCGTCGAAAATTTCACAAATTCATAACTTTTGAGCAGGTGATCTGAGTTTTTTGATCCCGTGCTCGTTGGAATCGTTTCGACGCAAAGAATAAATAAGAAAAAGTTTGGTGTGATATATGTTTTAACATTTTCTTAATACACGTTTAAACTACAAATGGGGGTCAAAATATGTATGGAGGCTACTCCTTGTAGTGGCCCGATCTGGATCTATGCATTTTTTATTAGGATTTACATAAGATGCACCAATTTTGGGGTTTTTTTTTTTTTTGGTACCCATACTCGATCATAAATATATTTTAAGACTATGTTGTAAAGGCTCTACCAAAAGAGATGTCCGAACTTTTACAGATCCTGATCCTGTGTATCAATATTTGACATCTAGTGTCATTTGTTTTCTCTAAGATTTTTAATTTGAACTTAAATGAATTCGAGGAATTGGGTATTGTCCAAAACTGAATTTTAATTCCATTGTAATTTACTCTACGTTTAACCATATCCGGGCTAGGATACAAAGCATCATTTCCTGTCGTAGGATGGTACTCCGACGTTCTAGCTTTGACACGGAGTCCTAGTTAGCGTTACAGGCTGATCGAGGCGGATTCGCAGTGACCACTTGCTTGTCATGCAGCCTTAGCCCAGACACTACGTCACGCATTGGTTATGGTTACTCTTCACGTCCAGGACACTACAATCTGTGTACGAAACACGTGTAAAGAAGAAAATGTTGCGATGTTGCAGTCAGTGTTGAAGCCGAAAACAAACAGATTCAAAAAGTGTTTTACAGATTAAAAGGCACACTACTCTTGAATAGCATTTGCAAAAAATTGTCGATCCCAAGACGCTATATAAACGAGATAATGCATTAAATCGTAAATATTTTAATTAAAAACATTTTATTTATTAATTTATTCTTACATAAATTGGTCAGATCTGGCAATCATTTGTTTTCAGTATGGTTTGCCATTTTATCAGAATAGTCTAACACCAGAACATTGCTTACAGATTGTGTAAAATTATTTAAGCTTACGTAAAGATCTCAGCCTACAACCTTATAAGATTCAGCTAGTGCAAGAATTAGGGCCGAATGACCAATGCTTGCATCGTACGTTCAGTCAATGTGCTGAAAATCAACTGGAAGTCAACCCACTGGGTAATTGCACTATTCTGTTCAGTGACGAGGCTCATTTTTGGAGTGAAGAAAATCGAATGGAATGGCGGAAACGTTACCGTCAATGGCGAGCGCTATAGAGCTATGATTAACAATTATTTCGTACCCCAACAGGATGGCTTCACGTGCTAAATAGCGCGTCACCAAACAATATGCTGAAGCAAACATTTGGCGAACGCGTCCTTTCTCGAAATGAACCGGTCAATTGGCTAACTACATCGTACGATTTAACGTCTTTGGATTATTTTCTCTGGTGTTGCGTGAAGTCATTGGTTTATGCTAACAAATCTGCAACTTTGGATGACTTGGAAAATGACATTCCCAAGATACGGACCTATTATTGCTCGAAAAAGTAGCAGGAAGTTGAACTTACAGAATGCGACTCGTCCGTGCAAGCTCACATGCGCAAAATCATATTTAAATACTAATGACATAAAACAATCAATCTAATAAAGCGAATTTTCAATTCGAAATTATTTATTTATTTATGAATTATGTAATCTCAGTAATCTCTTAATTCAATTCAAAGTTCAACACCTTTAAAAAAATACCCTTTATGTAATGCAAAATGGTATCTTCTCAAAACGCGGCATCTATAATTTTTATCTAATGTCGTAAAACTTACCTGTACGCACATGTTGGCATGACACATCAGTCGAAAATTTTCAAATCGCCAAGTTTGTGTAGTTACTCTTTGCTTGTTCGGTGGTCTTACAACAAGTTTTGTATGCCTTGTTGGGTTTGGCGGTTTTTCCACATCCAGAACAAGTCGCTCTAAGCTGTCGTCGGTGCTTTGATATGGTGGAGATGAGCCCTCATGTTCCAATTGACCATTTGCGTTCATTAACCAGAGCTGTGATCTATCCCCTGAATTCTTCTTCATAATTATTACTTTCTTTTCCTTTACTCCGAGTACAAGTTCTTGTGTACAAAAGGTTGAGTTACTTTCGTTTGTTTCGTTATTAGCTCGAAAAGTTTCTCGGAAAGCAATATAAATAAAGTTGGAATATGTCAAACTCTTTACGGTATCGAATTTGTTAATTGGAATATCAACAGTGCTGCCACCAGGTCCTTCGAAAAGAAGAACTTGAGAACCCAAGGGGTCGTCCATGACATATGCTAACGAAGATTGAGGTCGCACTGCCGTGTGCCACATAGGTTTACTTTCAAGTTGTGAAAAACTTACGAGTACTTCAGAAAAATTGTCAACTCTAATAGGAGGGGGTAGTCGGCGGGCATCAGTAAATAACAATATGTACATTGCATTCTTCAAAATTACTTCTAATCGCAAGAAAAACATTTCACTCCATTCATTTCTAATATTTATGTATACACTTTGCACTTCGTTTATTGGAATTCCATTCGACCAACAGCATAGTTCAGCATCTGCTATACGCACACACAAAAGTGGCTCCCGATCCGAATTCGGCCAGTGGAACGGAAAATTGCAATCAATTGGCGCAGCCACAATATTATTGATATTTGCTTCACCCTGTAAAAAAATGTGTATAAAATTAATATGAATTAATAATGAATAAAACTTTAGGCGCATTAAAGAAAATCATTTATATGAGTTTTGATATTCAAATGCTGCAAATACAACTTCTAGACCCAATATCCGGAAAAGACAAAGTTGTAACAAGTTTGGCGAACACCATTTAAATTTTTCTTTTCTGTAAAAGACATTCACGCATAATGAAAATATAAACAGCATAGGTCGCTAGTGTTTTACATTATTTAGCATGCCTATATTTTGACTCCATTTTCACACATCGAATGTTACAACAAAAAAGATTGCTAGAGTCGTGAGTTCACGACTTCGAAATATATATAAACATTAAAAAAAAAAAATTAGTTTTTAAATTCTAAAAAAAAAAAAAATTAATTCTGTGGTACCGCATAACACTCACATGAAATTTCAAGCTGTGAATTTAGGTAGGTATGTGTAAATCTAACAATACCATGTCAGTCGAGCTAATCAAGATTATATATGGGGTCTACGATGCCACCTTTAAAGCGTTAAAAACTTTCATACAAACTGATAATACCATTTCCCACTATGTATATGTGAATGGTGTAACAAGAAAAAACGTTAACTTCGGTTGAACAGAACCTCTAACACCATTTACTCGAAATTAGAGATCATATTGTAAAACATAAACGTTCGTTGGGTTTTTTAGGGGCTACTCCAAAAAGTGGGCGGTACACGCTCATTATTATGTGTGTGGTGGCTTCACACATCGAACTTCAGACTGATATTGACTTAACTGAGTAAATATTTGTGTTTTATCATACTAATCACATAATTGTGTTCAATCTTTTCAGCTGAGTATTTTCAATAAAAATGTTGCATTGATCTCTCCCCCTCTATATTTAAATGTTCATTAATGAATTTTAAGAAATATTGATTAAATGCAGTATTCTATTTTGATTTGTTTAAGGTTTCTCATTTCTTAAATTATTACATCGAACGTAAACGTTCAACATGACTCTATTGATTTTACTTCACACTAAGAAATATGTGGTATTCCAAATGAATACCCATTTTAATTGAGTTGTTAATGATTAAAGATTTTTACGGAACCCTGATCGATCGTACGACATGAACTTTGCCGCGGATAGCAGGTTCTTGACCAAGCGTCGAGGACACTTAAATACTTAAATACAACAACGGCATACTGGATCAGGGTGGAATGATCCATTAGAGGAGTGCCCTCCCAACCATGAGATAGTGCCTTCTAATTGCACTGCCTACATTGTGAGCTTCCAACTGGTGTGGTTCTCACAATGTACCTGTGTGTACTCAATTTTAAAGAAACAAATGCTCAAATCTAAGGTGGAACAGCATATGCCGAGGGAAAAATGGTTAGAGGGTAATCCAACCGACAATATGCGAACTCTGGATACCTGTCGCCCTCCAGTTTTACTTTGACTTCCTGTGGCATCCGGGCTCTAGCACAGGTGACCTGCTTTCCCGTTTACTCGTGGGAATCGTATGGAATCAAACGAGCCTAATGCAGCTCTAAATGCATCTATAAATGGGCAGACCTGCACCGTCACGCAAAACTGCATGGTGACTGAGGTCAATATGGAGTCCGTCACGCACCCATCGGGGACGGAACATCCTATTGTCAGTGAGGAGGTATTAGAGGAAAATCTGTCCACTGATTCCGATACGGACAGGACGATTGTGACCGTACCCCAATCCAGACGACAGTGCAGTGAAGCCAGGGGTGTATTCCCCACACGAGCTGGCTTCTTCTCGTTTTTTCGAACGAGACGGCAAGATGAGTTAAAGACAACCTCAGCCATATTAGGGCAAAGGTCAGCGTTAACTTTACATTATTGGGGGAAAATGAGTCTCCACAAACACATTTGGTTAGTGGCTATTTTCCCCATAGTGCCCTTCTCACAAACGTGAAGATTCTGGCGACCATTAGAGCGCAGAACAAAATATCAACCGCGCTGTGGCGTGTGTTACAGCGTAGTGTACAGGGTCTGCCACTTCATCTGCTCTTATCAGTAGATGATGAGACATATGCCCCCTTAATACCTTAAAAGAAATTATTGCCTACATGTTCAGCCTCATAAATCTGAACATCAAAGGAAATAAACTAGGTCATGTGGGCCCATTCGAGCTGGCACAGCAGCATACGGACCCTCAGCAACCGGATGTGCAGTCGCCAACGGCGGAACCCCAGCCTTCCACAAGTAAGGAAGCTACCGGCGATGGGGCCAGTACGGGTGCCATCGCGACGGCATTACGCACACCTGTTAAACAGGTTTCACTGAAGGTGGAAAGACCTCCCAAAAGGCTGATCAAGCAGCCTACAGGAACGTCCTCGCTGGCATCTGGCCAAAGGTGGAAGGAGACGCCAAAACAGGCTCCCTTACCTAGAGGTACTCGGGGAAAGGGGTCAAGAAGGAGAGCCTTGCCCGTAAAAACTTCCGGAACAACATGTGAGCACCATAAGGGTACTTCAGGCTAACCTGCACCAAACCAAAGGGTCAACGGCCACAGTGTCCAGTTTCTTTGCCGAGACCACCTTGGGTCTAATTCAAGGGTGGTGTGTGGCAAAATTCGTGGATTTAACTGCAAAACTGGTATGTTAATCTACGACCACTCTGAAGAACTGCCTCATACTGCAATTTTAATTGACAAAAACGTCCATTCCTTTCCACTAACAAACTTTATTTAAGTGGGATTTAACAGCCCACTGGAGTGGGCACCCAGGAAATTGTTCTGGTCTCAGCCTACATCCCAGGGGATGAACCCACCATACTACCGCTTGAGGAGCAGCGGCTAGTGGAGCACTGTTGCACCTATAACAGGCATATCATCGTTGGATTTCATGCTAATGCACCTCACATCGTCTGGGGCAGCAATGATACCATCTACAGAGGTGAGTACCTTTTAATTTATTTAATGAGATCGCAGCTCGAAATTGCAAATATGGGTTCGCAAGCTACATTTATAACAGCAGTTAGACAAGAGGTTCTAGACCTCACTCTAACTAGTAGGGGGGCCACGAACTTCGTTTGGAATTGGCGAGTTTCAAACGAATTTTCTCTCTCAGACCACCAACTTATTCGCTTCGAAATTCCAGGGGCCTCTGATATGCTCTCTAAGGTATACCTTCCTAGGAAGACAAACTGGCAAAAGTACAACCAACTTGTAGCATCAAAAGTTGGTGGAGTCCTGCGCAGCATTAGCTGAACTTGTGAGTTGGAGCCGGCCGCGAACCTACTAAACGAGATTTTACTGAGCTCATACTACGATAGCACGGCTACACGTTCAGTCCACATGAAACAGAAGGTTCCATGGTGGACTGATAAGATAGCGGCCATGCGACGAACGGCTAGGAAGCTTTTCAACCATGCGAAAAGATTCGGTAGTTGGGATGAATATAGGTCTTCCGTAACCGAATATAACAAGCTTATACGTCAGTCCAAGCGTGAATCCTGGATAAGGTACTGTGATGGTTTCCAAACGCTACCGGAAGCAGCCCGTCTCCATAAGGTAATCACAAAGGACAGACACAATGACATCGGACTCTTAAAGAAAGAGAACGGTCGTTATACCAATAGTAGACAGGAAACACTTGAACACCTGCTTCAAGACATTTTCCTGGGTCTATACTTCAACAAACATCGTTCAACTCTCCCATTATAGACTGACATAAACATACGGAATTGAAGCCTATCTGACGTCATTCTTGACAAGGACAAAGTTCGATGGGCTATTATTACCTTTCAGCCCTTTAAGCTCCCAGAGGAGATGGCATCTTTCCGGCTCTGCTTCAGAACTGCATAGATGTCCTGATCGACCCTCTGTTACTTCTGATGAGGGCCAGTTTCAACTTGGGTTATATACCGCGGTCATGGAGGAACGTGTCCGTCGTTTTTATCCCAATGCAGGGTAATAGACCCATTGAACTGGCCAAATCTTACAGACCTATTTGTCTTACCTCGTTCCTTCTCAAAACAAGTGAACATCTTATTGACTGCCACCTTAGGGAATCAATCTATTTGAAGGGTAAATCAACGGTAGGCGCACTTCGCAGCATGGTCGGTAAAATCGAAAGAATCGATCAAAAGAAATAGCGCTAGGTGCTTTTCTTGATATTGAGGGTGCTTTTGATAACATGGGCTATGGCTCCAGCACTTGAGCACTTGCGCAGAGGGGTATAGATGATCCTATGTATCTACACATCAATGGTGAGCCCTATGGTAACAAACTCCGCCCTTGTATGGTGCCCTAAACTGCTGCAACCATGTGCAATAAGGCAGTGCGACAAACTGCAACGGCTTACTTGCCTGAGCATGACGGGTGCCATGGCAACATGTCCCACTACCGCAATGGAGGCGACACGGAACTGCGTTTCAGCAGACGCTTCTCAGTTCTCCTTCCCAGTCGATTAGACTGGGAAGAGGCAGCCCTAGTACTGAACCATATACGATCGACTGGTTCACTTACCGATGCGGGTGCCTATTGAAGCACTCTCATGGATTTTCTCCTCGAGGCTGGTTCTTCAATGCTACGATATCCTCCAACAACTGTCAATCGGGATTTGTTAGGTAGCTGGCCATAAGAGGATCGCGGGCAGCGTAGGCGCTGATGAACTAGCCAGGAGTGGCTCAGCAACTTCGTTTATAGTTCCGGAACCGTTTTGTGGACTTATCTGGGCTAATTCTAAATCTTTCTAAGTAGATCGTTCCAACAGCACTGCCTCCCGGTACTGGGTACAATATCCTGGTTTACAGCAGGCCAAGCTACTAACTCGTCTTATATACCCAAAAACCACATCTCAATACATTTTACAAAAAAGAAAAAAATACAATATAAAAATACAAAAATATTACAAAAACCTGCAGCCACCGAAATCCAAGTGGCTTATAGAATCTTCCATATTCATGTTTTCCACCTTAACCGGTGCTTTTTTTTATTAACCTCTTTCCTTTCTTTTTTTCGCTACGAAATTCGTTTTATTTTATTCCAGCTTAATTCTCTTTATCTGCATGCAACCGCGACGGTAGCATAGACATTAATATACTGCGTCGCACGTACATTTATACCTTATTTAATAAATTTTTTTGACAGCCTTCATCGCCTCTAACCTTTTCCTCATAGTTTCAACGTGCAAGTTTACTACGTTTCCGGTCTTATATTCAGCGCACCTTCTCAATACAGATGCATTTCACTTGAGGGCTATCTATCCCGCTCTATCTTAGTCCCTATACACAAACGTCCCTATCCCAAAAACCCAACCGATTTTCCCGACCAATGCCACTTGCCACTCGGCTGATAACCTTCCACGATCACGGGAGCAATTTACAACACTGCGACTAATACCAAAACATCTAATTTTTACCATAGAATAATATCGTCAAACTACTAAACGATATTCAAAACGATATAACAAATTCAACAAAACATAAAAAATTCATAATGAGTTATTGCAGGTGCCCAACGTAGGCTGCACCCACGGACTTCATGCTCTACAACTGAGACTCCGGGCTAAACCTTTATACCTTAGGCATGAAAGATGCCTAAGCTGCGTCCCTGAAAGTCTTCCAGTTCAAACATATTATTTCCGGAGAGGCACCGGAGAAACTTACGTGCGAAGTTTGCATTAAATTTATTGGTAAAATTGCTCAGCACAGAAATTTCGCCGGAACAACTCTTGGCCTTGAACAAGATGTAGCTTTCCAGCTCTCGCGTCATTCCTCTGCATATTCCGCTGGTGAGCTTGGTGTATATTTGATTTTACGCTTTCGCGGATTAATGAGATTTGATCGCGGCTATCTAGTGAAAGACAATGATTACTGTAGCTGCCGAGCCAGTTTATAGTCGGTACCGTTTATAAACATACGGTGGCCGAATAATGCAAAAAAGGGAGTTGCGCCGGTAGCAGCATAGATCCCACTCGCGATGCTCTTGTTCCAAATATGCGCGAATCGCATTAAAAACGCTTCAGTTTACACGTTCAGCAGCATTACTCTTCGGCGATTAAATAGGTGAGTGAACCCGAACTCCTTAGTAAATTTTTCAAATTCTTTCGATGTAAATTGCTCCGAATGCACGATCTCAAGCACTCCAAATTTTTTCATGGGTGCGAATGTACTCCCTGAATTGATGTAACATGTTTGGCCAGTAATAGGAAGGACGTAAGCAATATGAAGTTTTTGCCACACCACCATGAGAAGCAGTTGGATCGTCTGCCTTCACTGCCTTAGTGGTTGATGCGGGTACCCAGAGTTTCCAGACACTCGTTTCGTGTTCCCCGAGAACGCTGCGAAAATCTGTGGGTTTTCGGGTTCCGTGCGAAGCATACCTGCACCGAAGGTAAAGTAGTCTAGTCACTTGAAACAAAACTTAGACTTCTTATTAAGTTTGCGTTTTTCAGACACTCTGCAACCTTTTCTAGGTATTTCAGGTTATTCTCAAAATCAGCGGAAATAACGAGTAAGTCATCTAATTATACAAAAACGTTGGATCTCAAGCTACAGGTTATTACTTTGTGCATCAGACGACAATATTGCATAGGTCGACAGCGTTGCATAGGTTGTAAGGCATTACCATGAACTGGTATAGGGGCCGACCAGGCACCGTAAAAGCTGTACACGCCTTACTCTCATTATCTAGCTCGATTTGCCAAAAAGCGAACTTTAAATCAAAGGATATGAGTCTTTAATAGTGAGTTTATTCAGTTTTCGATCATCTAAACAAAACCGATTATTATCCGGCCGTAGAACTACTGTATTGCGGTTATTCCCGAACTATATTGCTGATCTCTATAACTCCTAACTCACCATTTTATCTATCTCTGCATATACAATATTTTATACCGCTGGCGACAATGGATAATGGCGATCTTTTACCGGAACTGAGCCACCTATCAAATCAATTCGATGTTTTTCAATTGAAGTACGCTCTAATCCATGATCTTCAAATGTTAGAAATTTAACCTTGACTTCCGCCAATTTCTTTATCGTATTCTCAGACAGTTGCCACTTTTCGCGCTCGACTACACTATGTTCGTCATCGAAGTAGTGACCTATTTTTCTAATTGTGAGTCCTTTTACTGTAGACGAAACTTCTTCCACACAACTACTGCCTAATACTTCAGGAGCTAGCTAAAACGAGCGCCAGCAATATATAAAGAGGTATACGGGTTGGGTTAGATATGGACAAATGAAGAACGTAATCAATTCGGTGCCTTTATACTTCACAGGTACCACAAAGAATTTGGCGTTCTTGACCACAAGCCGTTCTCACCGTTGCAATACATTTTTGCTGCTTAGCCTACAATCAACTCACGACTACTAGAACCCACAACAGATAGTGTAGCGCCGATATCGAGTAATTTGTATGTCTGCAAATAAACGAGGATATTTTGAGCAAATCCTTGAGATGGACTCTCTAACCTGTTGTCTAACCAATCGTCGTTTTTCAAACCGATCTCGGCTCCTTCGAATTTTACGACTAATTAATTACGCTAATCCTGCGAAAATTCTCTCTCTTGACTCATAATATTTCCTTATTCTCTCTTCGTAGGGCATTTTATTATTACTACTTAAACTATTTGTAAACTACATCTCTTTTGCGGCCCGTTAGTAATGATTTGAGGGACTTCTCCCCACGTACAGTTATATTGGCGCTGGAGATACTCTACACGGAATATAAAATCTTCCACTTGTAAAATAGATATCCCATTTGTCCACACGAAGTCTAGGAAAATGAACGGGTGGAGTATAAGAAGGGATTGGAACAGTGGACCTGGAATCGTCGGCCCTGCGGTTCTCGACTCGCCAATGAGGATCTCGGTTTAGGTTTCGCCACGTAAAAACCGGATCTATTCGGTACTTTCCACGAAAATCATTAGAATATCTAACCGATTGTGGGTTAAATCTGTTATTATACTGTATTCTTGCTCCTGCATCAGGTCTTGTTTGCAGTTCGGATTGGGTACTAGTAGTCTCGTTCGGTGGTATCGTACTTCTGGCTGAAGTCTGTCTAGGCCTAACCAGATCATTGATGGACTTCATCATTTCCCGTATCCCTAGTCTAACCTCTGTCTGTACCTCAGATCGAATTCCACTTGACAAAATTGCGCGATATGTTTCCATTGCTTGAGCTACGGCTACATTGACCGCTGAGGGGACTTCAGTCTCGTGAGACATCACCAATGAAACACGAGCCGGCGGAGGCCGATTTCCTGCTACGTCTAAGCTCACTTCACCCAAAGGAGGAGGGAAAGAAAAGTCTACCGATAGTCCAGACGACCTTTTCGAAACTGCTCCTTGTTGATAATATTGAGACACTATTGGTTCCTCTATCAACATAACATCAACATAATATTCCTCGCCGACCTTATTGCGGGTTGGCTCAGTATCATGAAATATGTGCATCTTTGGTTTAGATCGGGTGAGATAGTTATGAACACTTCGATGCAAATCGAAGTTAGATGCTCTATCAATAATCCTTTTCTTAATCCTTTCAGCGCTTTTCACTAATGCTAGAAAAAGAACACAAACCTTAATATAACCACGCAAAAAAAAAAAAATTATTAAATAGCTAAAAAAATAAATAAATATGTAACTAAAATGATAAATAAATAAATAAACCAATGAATACATAAATAAATAAATAAATGAATACAGAAATAAAGAAACACGAAAATAGTTATATAACACGTAAATAAATAATTTAATAAACAAAAGAATACATATAATCGAAGGGGCTTCTACAAAAAAAGTTATAACGACTACTGACAATTACGACGTCATCTGCGGCAGATTTAAGAAAACTAATTTAAATCGTAGCAAGATGGAATCCTGGTCCACAATTCACCATCCCCACTGGTGGTCACTAGGATGAACTGTGTAGCAGTGATACTACTGAGCTAGAGACGACTATGCAACACACTACGCTTACAACAAATGACACACATAACGGCAATTCATATTAAAAAAAAAAAACAAATTTAAGTGTTCGGCCCTCGACAACATGAACTTCGTCAAGAGCCTACCCCTGAACCACTTCTAGCCGTGAAAAAGTTTATGTCGTACGATCGATCAGGGTTCCGTAACAAGATTTATTTTCGTATATACATATATATATGTATATACGAATATATAATATTTTTATGCTTTGTTTTTTTTTTTTTTTTGTGACCCTTCACACTTTTATTTTCGATAAATATTATGTGTGTTTCATTGTTGGGTATGAAGGCATCATGTAAGGGTCACTAGTTACTTATATTTGTCCATAATTGTTCAAGATTTAAACAATCTTACTATTTTTTTTTTTTTATTATTATGTTTTACTACAATATGAATGTCATCCGCGAACGAAATACAATTTATATAATGTTGGATTTACATCGTGATAAGGTTATTGTAAGCTACTAAAAATATAGGGAATCTTTGCAGTATACCGTTAGCAATACATATGTATCTAAAACTTGATGACCTACATAAGAACATTACCTACTTTTCCACAGAGATATAAATTAAAAATATATTGAAGCATTTTGGAATCCATAGTCCATTCTTGATAGTAGTTCCTAATTTATTGAATGCGTATTTAAAGTCAAATGATAATATACAGCAACCCTGACCAACTACAACAAACACATTCGAGTTTTCACACTCAGTCAGTCGCTAATAACTAAAGAGAATCAAAAATTCAAATTACATAGGCTGGGTTGTTTTTGAATTTAAAATACTTGTTAAGTAAAATATCAACATGAATTATTTGTTTAAAATGTTTATTTATTTACAGACGCGCTAAGCACGTTTACATTTTCGAACGTTCTCGAAGACCTTGGACGCCCGGATTTTGATTTTTCCAGCGTTGAACCGGTATTTTTAAACTTCTCGACCCATTTGCCAATGAGTCGAGGGCTTGGCGCATCATTTAAATGACGAACATGTCGAATACTGAAGAATTTTCTACGCGCTCAAGTCGCTGAATTACCGTTTTTGTAAAACTCACGTACGCACAACGCACGGTCCGCTCCCGAGAAACGCTCCATAGCGACTAAATTCCCAAAAGCTAGGCTACCGATTGGCAAACCCCCCACGGAATAGTTGCGTTCACGCAATCAGCAAATCAAATGTGAACTTTCTTTTGATACACTATTTCTATTTTTTTTATTTATTTTTTTAATAATGATATATCCAATATCACATTGAATTTTCATTTTTCTCACCTGTTTTATATGCTGATATTAGCTGGTAAACTGTGAACGATCTTCATAATAATTACATAATTCTCATTGGATTTTTTAGTACAATCAAACTAAACTAAATTTTATGATAATACAGCTTCTTGGGCACTATTTTCAATAAACACAACATTTTTAATGAAATCAGCCTCATTTTCAGAAATGAAAGACGTTGTAACTTATAGGTATAAAATTAGTTTGCGGAGTGATTATTTTCTATATCTCAAAAGTCTATATATTTATCATTAACATTTATGTTTGCAAGACACTTGAAATTAGTATATAATGTAGCAACTTCTACTTTTACTAGATATGGAATTAATATTCATCTACGAGAAAAATTCTATTAACCAGAAAACTCTTTTGTGGACTTAATAATACGCATATATCATACTCAAACTAATCTCGCAATCTTGGATAACATAGCTACGGCTTACAATTTTTGTTCAATACAATGAGTAGATGCACAATAACAATACATATGTACATATGTATCGTAATCATCAACAGCATTCGCTCTCAAATTTTAAAGACATGCCTGATAGAATTCTTGTCATTGTTCAATAGTTTAAAAAACCACCTATCTGTATACCTTACCCTATGCTCAAAATACAATAAATTTACTCAAAAACAGAATTTTAAGCATATATCCACGTTCCACAGATATAGATATCCAATCTTATTATATCGCTAAATAAAACTAAAACTCCCAATCTCTCTAAATCCTTACTTTTAAAGTGTTCTAGATAAAAATAATAGACAAATGGTTATGTTGGATTGTTACTACAAATAAAATATTTCATATTAATCAACTTGAATTCAAAACCGATAATTTTGTTATGGAAAACCTTATACATATATGTAGATCACCAGTCCCAAAAAACGTATAAGCAGACAATATATCTCTATAGCAGGATTAACCAAAAGGAAAGCAATCTAAAGTGTATATGTGTGCTTTGCATAACCAATTGCAAAGTCGCAAGGTGTTTGTTATAGTTGGTCACAACTTTAAATACACATTCAATAAATTATGAACTAATATCAATACTGGACTATGGATTCCAAAATGCTTCAATGTATTTTTAATTTATATCTCAGATACATAGATACATATCTATTGCTAACGGTATACTGCAAAGATTTCCAATATTTGTAGTACATTTTTAATAGCTTACTATAAACTTGTCAACACGATCTAAATCCAAAATTGTATAAATTGTATTTCGTTCGCGGAAGACATTCATAATGTAGTAAAACATAATAAAAAATAGGTAAAATATGTAGATCTGGAACAATTATGGACAAATATAAGTAATTAGTGACCCTTATATGATGCCTTCATACCCAACAATGAAAACACATAATATTTATCAAAAATAAAAGAGTAGGGCACAAAAAAAAACCAGTAAAGCAAAAAAAGTATATACATAGTATTTATATATGTATGGTCGCTACAGACATATGATAATGGTCGTGTACCTCCCACTTTTTGGAGTAGCCCCTAAATAAACCCACCGGATGTTTATGTTTTACAATATGATCTCAAAATTTCGAGTGAATAGTATAAGATATAAATACTTTATGGAGTCTATGGATGCCTCCTTTAGGATATGGAATTCCTGAACATACTGTCAATAATGGTAGCAACAAAAGTTGTACAGAAACCTCTGGGAAAAAAGAGGAGGATTGAAAAAAACAATTTTAAAAAAAAAATAAGAACCATTCATCAATCGATGTGGGTCTACTTTTTCGTACTAATGTCAAGGGCGATATTCCGCGTTCTTCAATCGAAAAAAAAATGTCATGTCTACATGGACGACATAATTCCGATAGTCTTAATCAACATCTAATTGATCTAGTACAAATAATAGAAATATTACGCGAAGCCAACATGAAAATTTTTGTATAAAAATCCAATTTCTACGCAACGGAAATTGAATTCTGGGCTATATGGTTTCCCATAAGGTAATTAAAACTGATCCCAAAAAAAACGAAACCATAATCGATTACCTAATTCCAAGAAATATAAGACAACTACCTAGCTTTCCCGATCTTACCGACTATTACAGAAAATTTGTAGAAGGTTACAAAGAAAATACATATTCAAATGAATGAAGAGAGTATAAACTCATTTAATATTCTCCAGGGTAACTTAACTACTCTAATCGAGTTGACACAGACAGATTATAATAAACTCAGCCTGATTATAATAAAATCAAATCAAAACAGGAAAAAACGTTAACTTCGGTTGAACCGAAGCTCTAATAACATATCTTTCAATACGAAAAACTTCGACTAACGTTAATAGACTTACTGGGTGTGTTAACTTTTAAAATATTATTGTAAAAATAACGAATTTTTTGTAATATATACGAGTATCCGATTATTACCGAATAGTGCGCTTTCCTACGTGGGGCCTTGACCGCCACCTAAGTAAGTAAGTAAATCATACAATACACATCCAAGTTATTAAATGTCAATCAAATTTATATCAATGGTTTTGATTTTGGTTCTCAATTTGAATCGGTTAATTTCGGTTAACGGTTCCGTTTTTATATCCTGGTTTTGGCAAATAACACCGTTTTTTTGCAAATTAAAATACGGAACGCGATACTAGCATGTCCTCCGAAACAATAATAAGGAAAACACAACTTCATCAGAGCGGAGGAGCTTTTTTTATCGCCGCTTTTTCATTTTTTCTCTTGAAGCAATTTAGTAGATGCTACATCGTTAAATCATCTTGTATGAGACAGACGTGTTTTTAAATCACTTGGCCATATTTCTAATTTTCATAGTGATTAAACATTCGATAAAATATAATTTTTGAATTATTGTTCAAATAAAAGCTCTTAATAGAGCTCTATCAGATATCATCAATAATAATTTTATTATAAAAACACTAACTAACAACGAAGTTAGAATTCAGACAACTGATCCGATTCATTATACCGCGATCATAAAGATGCTGCGTTCTAGAAATGCGAAATACTATACTTTTAAACCCAAAGAAGAAAGAGGATTTAGAACAATTTTGACACACCTACACCATTAATTTGATATTGCTGATATAAAAGAAGAACTGAAAGAATTAGTTCATGACGCAATAAACATTACAATATACAACAAAATACGCAAAAAAGCATCTACCGCTATTCTCAATAGAGCTTAAAACTAGTCCAAATAACAAAGACATTTATAACATTACTAAATACTAAAGTACAATTCGAAGCATCAAACCAAAAGGGAACTATTGCCCAGTGTACTAACTGTCCAAAATACGGACATACAAGAAACTACTGTACCCGGGACCCTGTTTGTGTTAAGTGCGCGGGAAAACACAAAACTAGACTAATCAAATGGACGAAACTACAAAAATTAAATTTGCCCTTGTGGAGGTGCTCATACTGCCAACTACAAAGAATGCGAATTCTACAAAACATTAAAAATTCAAAGATTCCCTGCAATAAGATCTAAAAATAATAGAAAACAACCCCAAAAACCAAGACATATTACATATACCAGTTCAACAAGGTTTAACTTACGCGCAAGCCGCTGCTTGCGCTGTAGAAACTAGTTCACAACCAATGAACTCGAATAATATAGATAGGACATCCTCACCAGGAAACTTGAGTACAGGACCATACCAACTTAACAATTTAGCACAGACCGAAGACATGTCAGAATTAAAATCAATGATGCAACATTGACATTGATTTTAATCCAACATATGACGGTAATCATGAATGTAATAACACTTTTAGTAAATAAACTTGACTCAAAGCATGGACAGTAGGCTTAAAAAAGTTTTCTGGAATGCTAATGGCCTAAATAATCATATTTTAGAACTAACACATTTCTTAAAAGAAAACCAAATTGACATTGCGCTTATTTCTGAATCTCATTGCACAAATAAGCATGCCTTGAGCATACGCAACTATACAATATACACCAAAAATCACCCGGACGGCACAGGACACGGAGGCACTGCAATAATTATCAAAAATAATATTCGACACACAAAGCTCGAATGCTACCAGCATGCACACGTTCAATCGACGAATCTAGAAATATAAGATAACAATGGACTCTTTACAATATCAGCAATATACTGCCCTCCTCGACATTCAATATCAACAGCTCAATACGTTGAATACTTTAAAAAACTTGGCTAGTAGCTGAGCTGCGAAACACACGAGCTGGGGCTCGAGATTGACAAATGATAAGGACAAAAACTTATTAAGTGCAATAAATAAAATAAAAGGAACTCACTTAAGCACCGGCGAGCCTACATGCTGGCCAACAGATTTGACAAAAACCCCTGACCCAATAGATTTTTGTATTTTGAAGAACATGAACCACTTGACTTTGAAATTAAATCTTGCTTTGAATTGTCTTCTGACCATTCTCCAGTTCCAATTGAGTATAGCTGTGCAATAAATAAACATTATATAGAAAGTAAGTTGTGAGTAAGAGTTTTAACAAAAGAACTGACTGTGACTCATTTCGTGATTTTATTGAAAATACTCTTACTGCAAATGTTCCACTTAGGAATGCTGACGACATTGACAAATCGCTCTGGTCCTTTGCCAAATCTGTCTCATTTTTCTTTTAATGCCAATCTTTTTTCTTATAGCATGTGTATTTTGTAGTATGTGTACATTTTTTTCTTAAGATCTGGTGTTGATTTGTGGCATGTTTCTTGAATGATATCATTAAAATGT